>APFE031190238.1:0-24377 GCA_000404065.3 Pinus taeda | reverse complement strand
TTGTCTCTAAAGAGAAAAAAATGAAAATGTCTCTACAAAGACAAATGAAATTGTGTCTAGAGAGACAAATGAAATTGTCTCTTAATAGACAATAATTCTTGTCTTTATAGAGACAATAATAATATGTGTTCTATATTGTCTTTATAGAGACAAATTTTTGAGACATTATATTTTGAGACATTAAATTTTGAGACACCCACTTAAAGACAATACACAAGTTTCTTTTTGTCTTCAGTTAAGACAATTGACTCAAATATTGTCTTAAATATTGTCTTAAAACCCCCCTACATGTAGTAGTGAGAGGAAGTGTACATTGAACAACTGACTAGTTATGAGGTAGAAGGCCAAGAAGACATAGTGTATTGGTTGAGGGAAGCTCTTTATGGGTTGAAGCAAGCACTGCATGCATGGTACAATAGGATATATGCTTACTTGCTGGAAAATGGTTTCGACAAATGTGACAGTGAGCCTATTATCTACGTCAAAGAGAGTGATGGTAAGATTTTTATTGTCATCTTATATGTAGATGATTTCATTTTTACAGGCAGTGATGATTTCCTCATCACTAATTTCAAATTAGTCATGAAGAGTGAATTTGAAATGACTGACTTGTGGTTGTTAAGATATTTTTTGGGCCTAGAAGTGAAGCAAATAGAAAATGACATTTTTATTTCTCAAGAAACGTATGTAGCAAAAATTTTGGAGAGGTTTAAGATGCAGAACAAGAAGCCTGCACCAACTCCAACTATCATGGGGTTGAAGTTGAGAAAATAAGGTTGTAGCAGTAATGTCAATTTGACATTATAAAAAAGAATGATAGGAAACTTGATGTATTTCACCGCCACTAGGCCGGATATAATGTATGCAGTAAGATTGGTGTCGAGGTTCATGGAGACACCCAAGGAGACACATTGGGAAGCAACGAAAAGAATTTTAAGGTATGTTAATGGGACAAAACGATATGGTAGTAAGTATACTGCAACAGATGGTTTCAGGCTAGTTGGTTACACTGATAGTGATTGGGTACGAAGTATCGATGACACAAGGAGAAAGCGAGGATATGTTTTTTCATTTAAGTTTCAGAGCCATTTGATGGACTTCCAAGAAGCAGTTGATAGTTTCATTGTCAACAGAATAAGTATGTTGCTACAACGATAACAACGTGTCAGGCAATTTGGATGAGAAGGATGTTGAGGGATATTCGCCACGACCAAGAGGGAATGACAACCATTTTTTGTGACAACACCTTAGCAATTTCATTGTCATAGAATTTTTTCTTTCACAAGGGGACAAAGCATATTGATGCTAAATATCATTTTATTAGAGAGTTAATTAACAATGATGAAATTATGTTGCAGCACTGCAGGTCATAGGAACAATTTGCTTATATTTTCGCAAAGCCATTGGCATGTGAAAGTTTTGTTTATCTCAAATATTGTTTGGGAATTGTCAATGGCAGAAATTGTGATTCAGGGGGAGTGGTGGAAATATTAATCCCAACCACTGCGTTAAACACTATGACAACAACCATTATTGTCAGAAGTATTTTTGCAGATTGCGATTTTGTTTGCAGGCAAAAGGACTGAAGATTTCGTAGAAGTACATCGTTGACCTTTCCACAACACAATAGAGAAGTTAAGGCACTTAATGAATTTTGATAAATAAGTATGGGCAAGTGTTCACTCCGTGACTATTGCCCACAATATACAACACTTGCATGTTCAAAAAACCATTTATTATGTAAATTTGCCCATGTTGTGCATTAAATAGTTTCTCTGTCATATATTAATGTCAAATTTGTATTTTAAGATAAATATGAATGTAAAATTAATTTTCATTGTTGGGAATGTTGAGCGAGAGAGAGGGTGAAAGTCTGAGAGGTGAAGAGAAAATTGCGGAGCAAATTTTGGTGGGCAAGTGAAAACAACATTTACTGTGTTTTAATATGTGTTACTCTGCAACCCTTGGTGAAGCATAAATCACCCTAAACCATTGTTTTTTACTTGGGGAATGAGCTGCACTCTCATATGAATATAATTTTATGCATTCTAATTATAATCTAAAGTTTTATGGTGTTGCTCCAAGCCTTACTCTGTTTTGTTGTTTGTAAAATTAATTTTTTTGTTAAGACTCTATGTGGTTGTGTTTTTCTTTCCACAACTATAGTTTTGACTTGCCGCAACTGATTACTGAGTGAAACTCTTCTCCTCTGCCCCTGTGAAATTTTTCTAACATGTCTGAGCTAAATAGGAGAGTCGGGATTCTAGCAAAGGGCGTAAGCTGAATACACTCCAACAAAGGCTAGACTAACTTGTTCTGGATAGTATGGAATGCTTGTTTTTCCTAGTCGCCTCGTTATAACACAACTTGATAGCCTATTAGTGGTTAAGTTTGACTACATCAACTCTTAATAAAAGTTACAATATAAACTCTTAGAGATTATTTTACATCAAAATCATGTGGCTAGCTCATTTTTCCATGATTAATGGTGGCTCACATGGCATCTTCTCGAACGAGGGTGGTGAAAACAGGACGGTCAACTTATGAGTGATATAACTTTTGCATACGAACTCCGATTGATGCGCTTATTGTGTAGTTGGAAATATATCAGTGCATAGAATAACATAAAATGTTTCAACCCCAAAATGACAAAGTTTCAATGCAAAAAAATGTTTTTTTATGCCTCAAAATTCTCCAGAAAGCTTTTAGACCTCGTTTTGTCAAACTGGGAACCTCGTTTTGTCAAACTGGGTCTTGCAGGATAGAAGAAAATAAATATGACAATCCAATCCAGATTAATCATAACTATATAAAACACTATAATCAAGATCCTCCTCTTCAACAAGATTTATATTTAGTGGCACGTGACACTTAGACTTTATACCTTGATCATGCTAACATCATCAAACTATCAACTTTAATATTAAAAACTCCATCAAAATGCATAGGAACCCAACTGTTTTAAAATTCCTACACATATATTAAAAGTGTAAACTCTTCATTGTTTTTACCTTCTTTAGCATATAAATTTTCCTCATTTTTATGATTGTTTACCTCATATGTTCGACTTTCTTAGAAATCAATACATAGTACTCAAAAAAACCATTCTAAGGTCTTTAATAAGTTACCATGTGATATTAATATTTTATTCATGTGGACAAAGTTGCCAGGCTCCCCAAGATTGCTTGGGGATTGGAATCTTAGATAAAAATTTAATAAATTAACTTAGTAAATGCTCTCGTAATTGTTCATCTATTTCAATTGTTCCACAACCATATGTCACGTCACACAAATGGTGTGTCACATAATATTGATGTACCTGGTCAAATGTGATTTTCTTGCACATGTAATACTGCATATATGGAATGGGAAAATAACTCCACTATTACTTTATTTTACTTAAATATGTTTACTAGTAATTCTATATCATTAGGTTTTTAGCTAAATTAATAAAATATGATGAATAGTAGTTAAATGCCTTGGATTATTTAATTTGTTTAAGTAAAAAAGAATCTATATTTCAATGGTCCCTCCTATAATGGTTTCTAAAGGATATTAGATAAATTCAATGTTTATTAAGGATAACTGTTTGCTGTTTGCTCTCTTTCTTAAGTACATGGAATGGTCCATGGTGAATTTAGGTTGTTTAATGTGGACAAGCTTTCCTTTGAGCTTATAAGAATCTTAAATTGTAATGTTTCTATTTTACAGTAATCCAAAGCTTAGTTGCTTTTGGTTTTCTGTTTATGTGGATTCTCCTAAGCTTCTAATCCCATATGAATTACCTATTTTTTGTAATTCTTTTCATTGTTTTTTAACAACATACCTTCCTCTCTTCTCCTTGTTGTTCACTATGTTTTGTCCTTATATTTTTATGAAAGTGTTGTTAGTGCATTCAAATTTCAGTAATTGTGTGAAGGTGATTAATAAAATTATTTTTTATCGTTCATCTCTGAGTCTAGTGTTCATGGCCATATATCTTGACAACCATCTTAGGATGTTACTATTTTACTTTAATGAATATTAGTAGTTTGTAAGGATCATAAAAGTAGACTAACAAACCATATCTAGTAATGACTATATTCACAATTTTTCCTTTCTTATGATCCCATTTCATTACTTTTTCTACTATGGATTGTGAATATTCATGGAATTTTAACTAGTTTGCAGGGATCTATTTACTTCTTTCATTCTGTAATTATTAATTTGAAATATCTAGACAGAGGACAATTCGCACTCTTAAAGCCAATTGTAAGAGGGGCTAGTAACCCTAATTGACTTGGAGTAATTGAATGTGTTACATGTTGAGCTATTCCTTTGGTATATATGTATTTGTATGTATCACACACACATAGACACACACACATATGTAATAATTTAATCACAAATCCATTAGGGTTGATCCTTTTTTATCATTGTAGGTCAACTTTTTTGTGGCATTATATAGGTGTTGAAATGAAATTGAACATTTGAAATGATGGATATGTGGTAGTTGAAGAGTTGTTGAATTTGAATGTAAAAATTCATGCAGTAGCTCCCCTTTACTCTTACATTGTCGATGATATTAGAGAGGTCAGTATGAGTTGGCGATCTATTCACAACATGGTTTTTGTATCTGTCTATTACTAAGCTACTCTACCCAAGTTAGTAATGTCATTCCTATAGCAGAGTCAACATTTCCTTTTTAATTTTTAAATTTTCCATAACATCAGAGTTTCTTTATTTGATACCTTTCACCAAAGCTTCTACTAGTTCATGGCACTTACTTCAATATTTATATATTAAACCCTATATTAAGAATCCATTCTCCATGTGCTGATATATGAATGGCCAACCATGTTTTAACGATGGTTTGTAAAATTGATTATAAATTAGGCTGTGTCAAAACAATTTTTGGTCATCCATACAAATTATAGTGCATTTATTCTATTACTTTTGATATTCAAAGAATATATTGTTATCTAATTTTACTCTTGTATAATTAAGAAATATAGCATATGTTGTAATAGCATTTGATGTTTTGCATATCTTCTAACCCAATAACCAAAATGTTATTTATATTCTTCATGTGAAGAACATATTGACCTTTTTATTTTACTGGTTAGTTTTCAAAGAACATCTGGTAGATATTTGATCTAGTATTAAATGGGCATATTTGTTGCATTTGTTTTGAGTATTATATACTATCCAAACTCATAGATATGAATTAAAGATGAAGATATCTCAATGCAATTTTGGTGGCTGATTTCATTCAACATTGAAAATTTCCAGGCAGTAAAGAGGGATAATATGCAACACTTTCGCTTACAAGGAGGAGAGAGTGTGCTCTTGATTAATGCAAACAGAGAACATACCATTGGGGTTGAATAATTGACAAGATCCATTCAGTCGAGAACGTAGAACGAAGGGGAAGGAATGCCAGGGCGACTCATTCTAATTCTCTTTTGTTTGGGTAACCCATTAGTTGTTCCCCGATAGCATCTCCCCAGCAGTCATTTCTCTCTTTAAAATGTTCCAGAACCCCGAGCAAAGAGGTAAGGAGGAATAATCTCTCTCCACGATTGAATCTCATTATCGAATGTACCCCATGATCTCAAAAAAGTTGGGTTTGTTAGCTAGGCCTAGCAAGAAAAATAGTTTTCTATTCTATTTGTGACGCTTAGATCATATCTTCTTCTTTGTTTATAACTTGTTTATGGTGCTAACTAGTAAATCTTAAATTGTTTGATAATTTTTGTATTATATTTGTGACACGTAGATCATATCTTCTTCTTTGTTTCTAACTTGGTTATGGTGCTAACTAGTAAGTCTTAAATTGTTTAATTTAATGTGAAAAAATTAATTAATTTCACATTAAACTGATACCTACATTAAGTTTTGGTGCAATTCTATTATAGTTTAGAATATGTTTTTCCTTAATATTGTTATTGATAGGGATGTTGGGCCTTGATTCCTTCGTTTCCGTTAACTGTTGAATTCAACTATATTATATATGTGTTATATTGAATTTGACCCTACCCACTTTATATTATATATGTGTTATATTGAATTTGACCCTACCCACTTTATATTTGAAGTTTGAGAAAAAAAAATCAAATAGTTTTTCACTGGTCCATGTTTTGTTAGGTATTTGATAACTTTAGAAATGTTGTTAAAACTTATTTTAGTGGAAAGTTTGTTAAAATCTATTTTAGTGGAAGAAAAAGATTATATCATATAATTTTCTTCTTGTTTTTCTTGAATGTGAACGTCATAGTTATTTCCATGAGAGGATGCAATTAAATGACAAATTTTTTATTTTACTGCACTTCTAGAATATTTTTTTTTTTTACCAATGTTGTGTGTACATGGAACTTGTTTGAAGAATCTCGAGTTAATTAGGAAGGATGGAATATTTTTTTTTTTACAAATGTTGTGTGTACATGGAACTTGTTTGAAGAATCTTGATTTAATTAGGAAGGATGGTGTGAAATAAATGAAACAGAATATTTTCACTTTGCAAGTGGTTTATCAAATGACTTTGATGTAATGAGTGGTATTTATTCTTATGAATTGCTATCTCTATGGACTAATGAAAGAATGATTTAAAGTCATTCTTAGTTTTCATCATTCTCCCACCTGCCACATGCACTTATTTGAACATTGCACATATTTGAACACTAACATAGACGTCGTAACACCTCATTGTAGCACATATTTGTTCACATTTCATAGAAGCCCTAAAGATGTTGTTAAACTAAAGCCATTTACTGCATGCACATAACCATTTTTCATTACACATAATGCCATGTAAGGCGCATAGTTGTTCACTGCATACAGTCGTCATTCATTGCACACAGAGTTGATTTGCCAAGCATGTTTAGTATGCTCTTTCTAAGGTCTTTCCCATGTCAAGGTGGGTTGGGTTCTCGAGGTCTGGCCTCTCTGTGAGATATAGTGTGAAGGGGACGTGTGAAGGGGACTTATTCTCTCCCGGGTATGGTAAAGTCATCTTCTGGACCTTGTGGATTTTAATACTATGTCTATCATATTGAAAATAGGTACGTCATTACTCATAGGATATGTGAGTTATATAGGAAGGGAATTTACTTTATGATTTTTTTAATTGATGGTTATATTTTAGATGATGTTTTCATTTTTGGAATACATGTAAAAAATGCATTTCATGCTATTATTTATTGGTTGTGAAGTCTGATTATATTTCTGATTGATTAGAGTTTTTTTTGCTTCAACCGTTCTTAAAGGACAGCAACCCTATGCATTTAATGATTGTCAAGGGGTTGGGGAGGGGGTGGGGTCGGGGGAGGAGGGTTGGAAGGCGACTGTGATTTTATGAGCTCACGCTCTACCGGAGTTCGGGGGAATGCCTTTAAAATTAAAATTAGATGAAAAATTGCCTTGTAAAATATTGTAATTTTGTAGTTAATCTAATTCGTTCATTAGACTATTGATCTTAGGGTAAAAAATATGTTAATTTAGGTTTTTTTTTCTAGAAAGCACTCCTAAGCTTATATGAAGGCATTGTAAAATTATGTGATAGCGAATATAAAATTACAACTAATCAAGTATAAGTTATATCTCTTCATTTTACTAAATAGTATCTTGAAAAAGAGACACAAAGCATCCCTCCCTAAACTTCGTATTCATAAAAACACAATAAATATGTCACGCCAACCTAAGATAATATATTAATAAAAACACCATCCATAAAATCTTTGCTTCGCATGGGGAAAAGCTACGTTCCAACATATATCGTTTGCATTTTTACGGGTCTAACGTGCTAATCCTAATTTTCAGAATGACGAAGCTTACTTGTCAATTTTGTGAATGCACTAGAATTAGGCCTGCAAACATGGGATTCTGTTATATCATTTAAAAAATAAAATTATTATAACAAACTAAGACTAAGCTTACCAAATAAGGTGGTATGTGCCGGCATTTAGTAATCCCATGGTAAGTATAATCTGATCACTAAATAATCTTTTAAATCGATATCTCAAACATATCCAAATCTGATATTCTGTGGTACAGCTGCGATCTGAAAAATCTATAATGCTATTCAATATTACGTGTTGAGATGCCAAGTTGTTCCTGATTGATCCAATTAATGCTACTTCATGAAAGGTTCACGCTACCACCTATTATCCGAGTATGGATTTGGCATAACATAAATATATTTCTAAATAATTGAGGTAATTAGGTTGCACGTTTCCACGTAGGCATGAAAGATGGAGGGAGGCACGCATGCGCAGTAATGTCAAGCCATGTCGTCATTTACTTGCAAGCATATCGTTCCCCGGCGGGATTCACGGAGAAATGCACTGCTCTTATAGATTCACGAGGCCTCATTTGTTATTATAAATGGATTTGCAGTTATTATTGCAATATCAATGTCATGGTGCACGCCTTCTATAGTCTGTAGCAGTTGTCACGCTTCATGAAAATATGAAAAGCAACGGTTTACGTCGGTGGATTGCATATACGGGCATTTTTCTTGCTGTTTTATTATTAGTAGTAGTAGGTAAATAACATATATTCAAGGCTTAGTCTAGAAAAGATGAAAAGCAACACTTTACGTAGGTGGATTGCATACATTGCACCTTATTCTTCTCGCTGCTTTATTATCATTGGTACCTAAATAATATGGCTTAGTCTAATAATAATGTATTAAATATGTAAATAAATAACATTTAATTGTTATATAAATGAAATATACCTTACTAAAGTTAAATGTTACATTTTTTCTGTATTTAATATATTAGTGATTATATATTATCCGTAAAAAGTTGTGTTTAATTTTTGGTTTTCATTTTAAAATTGGCAAAATTGTTCGTAGAAGTTGACTCAACAAGTTTTCAAAAGGGCTTGCCTATCAATATCAAATACTTACCACCAAAGAGCAAGCCAATAAACCACTGGCTTTTCATCGCGTCAAATACCACATTATTGTTATCCCCAAAAAAAAAATGGAAAGCGTAAATTAATAAATAAACTTGGGCTTCGTACTTAATATTTAGTACCTACCAATTCACCAACTAGTTTAAACAACTAAAAAATCAAAGCTAATAGCGAAAACCAAACAACGCATATATTACTCCTGTCGTCAGCTCATTCGTGTCATCGTTTAACATGCGTCACTGACTCTCGTTCCAACTTCCGGGGCGAGGTCGCACAGTTAAAGGCGTGCTTCCCGCCGGGAAACCCAGGGATGTGAGTATGCACCAAAGTCAGTCCACGTAATTTCGTCTATTGCTATGCTGCTACCCAGCGGGATTCATGGAGATTTAGGTCATTGGATAAGCGTACATAAAAGGTTTAAAAACTGATGGTAGTATGACTTGAATCAAAAATATAATGCTTCAAATATTAAATTTGTAATCACTTCATTTCGATGAATTCTATCTAGGGTAAGTAAAGAAGTTCTTCTTTAAAATATTAACTCCAAAATGTACCACTTCTTATTTTTCAATGCAAATCAAAAGCTCTAAATTGCAAACCGTGGCATGTAATCTATGCACAATTTTCCTGAAAACTATGAAAATCTAATCTATACACAATTTCAATTAACACTATGCAAATGTAATATACGCAAAATTCCTACGAACACCATGCAAATGTAATCTATGCACAATTTTCGTTCATGAAATGAGAATCCTAACCATGATGATGTAATCTATGCACGAGAACTCTTCAAAATAAACACAAGATGATTCCAAAGCAGTGAAAGAACAACAAGACTATTTACCTTCACTAATATGACTAAGAACCAATCGAGTGTAAGTAAAATAGTTCGGGTCAATTTCCAAATATAAAAAAATAATGACATTCGAAGGGAATTAACACTAAGACACAAATGTTTTTGAAAAATGAAAGAAAAGCATGAAGAAATTATTAAAAGACTGAGATAAATCATTGAGAAATGACCAAAGGAAATCAAAATTCAAAACACCAAATGAAATCCTTAAAATGAAAAACGCTTGAATGAATCTTATGAAATCAACGTTTAACGTGTAATTTTGATTAAACTTCAGTACTGGAATAAAAATGACTCATGTTTTCAATGTAGCGCAAGAAGCACATCTCATCAGTGCAACAGAAGAAGCACATCTCATTTTTTGGTTGTGGAGTCTGATTATCTTACTGATTGATTAGAGGTTTTTTGTTTCAACCGTGTTAGATCGTTGTTCCTAACAAGGCAGCAATGCCATGTGTTTAATCATCATCAGGGGGTGGGGAGGCAACCGTGATTTTATGAGCGCTCGCACGGCAGGAGTTCGGGGCAACGCACTCGAAGTTAAAATTAGATGAAAAATTGCACTGTTGGCCTTATGGTAAAAGATATGTTAATTTAAGTTTTTTTTCCTAGAAATCACCCCTAGGTTTATATATAGGTTTATATAAGGGTATTGTATTGGGTTGTGGATTATTATTTCAAAAAAAAGAGATTGTGTGAGATCGAATATGAAATGAAGTTATATCTCTTCGTTTTACTAGATAATATCGAAAAAAGAAAAGAAAAACACAAAGCATCCCTCCCTAAACTCCGTATTCAGAAAATCCCAATAAATATGTGACGCCAACCTAAAATAATATATTAATAAAAACACTATCTATAAAATCTTTGCTTTGCACGGGGAAAAGCTATGTTGCAACATCAATCGTTTGCATCTTTACGGTTCTAACGTGCTAATCCTAATTTTCAGATTGACGAAGCTTACTTCTCAATTTTGTGAATGCACTCGACTTAGGCCTGCAAACATGGGATTCTGCTATATCATTTAAAAAATAAAATTATTATAATAAACTAAGACTAAGCTTACCAAATAAGATGGTATGTGCCGGCATTTAGTAATCCCAAGGTAAGTATAATCTGATCACTAAATAATCTTTTAAATCGATATCTCAAACATATCCAAATCTGATATTCGGTGGTACAGCTGCGATCTGAAAAATCTATAATGCTATTCAATATTACATATTGAGATGCCATGTTGTTCCTGATTGATCCAATTAACGCTACTTCATGAAAAGTTCACACTACCAACTATTAGCCGAGTATGGATTTGGCATAACATAAATAAATTTCTAAATAATTGAGGTGATTTGGTTGCACGTTTCCATCAATGTTTAAACTAAGCATGAAAGATGGAGGGAGGCACGCATGCGCAGTAATGTCAAGCCATGTCGTCATTTACTTGCAAGGATATCGTTCCCGGCGGGATTCACGGAGAAATGCACTGCTCTTATAGATTCACGAGGCCTCATTTGTTTATTATCAGTGGATTTGCAGTTATTATTTCAATATCAATGTCATGATGCACGCCTTCTATAGTCTGTAGCAGTTGTCACGCTTCATGAAAATATGAAAAGCAACGGTTTACGTCGGTCGATTGCACATACTGGCATTTTTCTTGCTGTTTTATTATTAGTAGTAGTAGGTAATAACATATATTCAAGGCTTAGTCTAGAAAAGATGAAAAGCAACACTTTACGTAGGTGGATTGCATACATTGCAGCTTATTCTTCTCGCTGCTTTATTATCATTGGTAGCTAAATAATATGGCTGTCTAATGGATAGATGATATGATTTTTTTAGCATTATAATTTTATTAAGAAGGTGAATTTTTTATCGTTTGAAAGTATAGATAGATTTAATATTGCGAAAAATTTATAGAGTATTTAAATTTTCTATAGTAAATATTTAAAATTCATGTTTTTAAAATTTTTTATGGGATTTTTTGGTTAAAATTAGTGTGGAAAAAATATAGTGAAAACCCCATTTTCCCTATAAATTAGACTAAAACTATATCCAAAATAATAATGTATTAAATATGTAAATAAATAACATTTAATTGTTATATAAATGAAATATACCTTACTAAAGTTAAATGTTACATTTTTTTCCCTGTATTTAATATATTAATGATTATATATTATCCCTAAAAAGTTGTGTTTTTTTTGGTTTTCATTTTAAAATTGGCAAAATTGTTCGTAGAAATTGACTCAACAAGTTTTCAAAAGGGCTTGTCTATAATATCAAATACTTACCACCAGTTTTCAAATTTCAACAGATCACAACCCTTCCAAAGCCCTCTAGCACATTAGAGAATTGCTTAGCAAAATTTACTAGTGAAAAGAAATTTAAATTTTGATTTTCAGAAGTTTTACAAAAAATTAAAATAATATTATAAGATGCCGAATGAAGTGTTGCGTGTTCATAGGACATTTTTAAAAATTCCAATTTTTTGACTGATGTAACACTCTAAAATCTGCAGGAGATTCTGGCAACACTCGAGAAAGTGCAATGGGACCTAATGGAGGTTGTTCATCCATTCCTAGGCCATCATCATAATGACAACACTAATAGAGTTAGCAGTAATAATATGAGGTGTTCGCATTCGTTGATAATAGGCCATCATCATAATGGCAACTCTAATAGAGTTAGCAGTAGTAATATGAGGTGTTCGCATTCGTTGATAATAGAGGTTTCTTTTCGCATCCATTGATAGCAGAGGAGAAGTAGCTATGTATTGGTATTCGTCAACATGTATACTTTGAAGGTATCAGAGATTTAGAGGAAACAAATGATAAAAGATAGAATTAACGATGACTGAGGTAGATTATTCTGAGCCTGTGAATCTTGCCTGCATTGTATTTTCCAATCCCATCCTGACATCGAGTGCAGCACAAGTTCGGAAGGTATTTTAACTCTCAGTTATAATTTTCAACTTTCATTTCTGTGACCTTTCATTCAGTTCATTTATTTAGGTGGAGTTGATTAAAATTATTATATATGGAAGGGTTGATTGATCTTTATATAGTCATGTGTAGGCTCTCTATTTTTTTATATCATCCATCATGTCATCAATGAAGATTTTATGGACTAAGTCTTTGAGGAAAGTTGACGGCTTTTTTCCCTTCCTAAGGAGGAAATGATGAAATTACTATGGAATGAGAACCATCAAGGTTACACTTCATATCACGCAGAATCTCTTAATCTTTCCATTTAACTGAAGGCTTGAATTGGATTTCTGTCTCCTTATATTTACTTCTACTTGTAATTACATTTTGCTCTGCTTAACTTCGAAAAATCAATCCATTGAAGTATTTCACTTCATATTTTTTCATAAGGGGATTGGAAGGGGAGTTATGAAGTTTTTGTCGATAAAGAAAATCGATTTCGCTGTCCCAATCAATCGCCTTCAACAGGTGTGCAGTTCAGCATTTGAAATGATATTTTTCATACTTGTCCAGTGCTTAAAAATAGATTGAAGTGACAGTATTGTCATTTTTGCATCATAACCACATACTACATTTCGTGTGGTATCTCCATTTTCTTTAATTTGTAAAATTTTATCTTTCTTGTCAACTCACTGTTAACAAAAGATTGTTCAATTATGATAATACCTCATTAGAGTTACTAATTCACAAATTTTTTTCCTCGTCTTGTAAATAACTACTACCATCTACTACATCTTTGAGGATGCCAAATATATTCGAGGATCATGTTGAATATATTAGAGCACTGATCATCCTAATGCTATGAAAACATCTTCCATACTACCTTTATGAAGAAATATTCATGAAATTACTTTGATGTTCCACATAGATATCTTGACATAGTATAATAAGGCCTATAGGGTTCTTCACATTTTCCATGAAGACATCATTACTTTGAAACTCTGATGTTCCACATGGAAATCTGGAGATAGCATAATAAGACTAATAGGGTTATTTATTTAGGGTTTCTTTTTAGCAAACATCTGTATATAGATAGAGTAATCTCTTTATTAATTTGAATTCTTATTTTATAGTAATAAATGAATAATTTTTCATTTTATAATAATAAATTAAATAAGTTAGTTAAAGATGTAATTTTATCGTGTCTAAAAATAGATTAAAGCGATAATGCTGACATTTTTATATCATAAGCACATTTTCTATTTTATCTTTATTTTCTTTCGTAATTTGCAAAATTTTCTTTCGTACTTGTCAACCAACCATTCAGACAACATTGTTCAATTTTGACAACTACTTAGACAAGATTGTTCAGTTATGAAATTACCCCATTAGATGGTGGTAAGTACGCTTAGTGATTCGAATGGCTTTGGTATTCTTGTAAATAACTACTACGCTTAGTGAGTCAAATAGTTTTTATATTCTTGTAAATAACTACTACCATCCCTTTTCTATTTTCAAATAATTCCGTGACTGACAACCATAATGCTTACAAAAGGTTAGCATTGTTGCCATTTGAACTTGTTGTAATCAAGCTTACTATTAAGCCTAGCATTTGTAAAATCAAACTTCATTTAAAACCCCATATTTCTTCTCTTATCTTAAAAAGCCTTTTTCTTTATTAACTCTCTAGTTTTTGAAGACATAGAAATTAATGCTATAAAAAAATTGAGAAGTAATAAGTGTGCTTCCCATAAAATTATGTATAGTTTTGAATCGGGGAGAAGTGTTAAAATGAAACTCGAGGGCTCTATTAATAACCACACAACATAAGATTGGTGTGCTTAGAGGGATACAACTTAATTTTCTTTTTCAGGTTGGTCTTCCCAAAAGATATAGAATGCCAATAACTATCCATACAACTACTATTGTGTCTCCAGCTTCATTCTCTCCATTTGGCATCTAGGAAATAAGTTGTGCATGTGGGTGTCCATGTAGTTGCTGCTTTGAAGGGTTTTTAAGTTGATGTTCAAATCATAGAAAAGTTAAACAATATTGTTAATGAAAAGAAACCACATTATTAGAAAAAGACATCAACAAAAAAAAACCACATTATTAGAAAAAGATATCAACCAAACTTGAATTCATTGTAAGGGCCAAATTTGAAAACCATTCTTAAACAAAAAAGACGACCAACTAAGCCATACAACAACAACATTGTAGATGTGTATTACATATTACAGTATTTCCCTATTAGATGTGGAAAACTTTCCTTTTAATTACATAAATTTTTGAACCTATAAAGCTTGAAGATTTTAATGGAGATGAAAGTCTATTGATAGTGTTCTTTGATTGAACAATGTTAATAGAAAAGTTCAATTCCCTTGGTTATTGAAGGTATATATTTATTGTTTTGGTTTGCTTTAAATTGTTTCAAGATGAACAAAACAAATAGTATAAATTAGGAACAAATGAAAACTAATTTTTTTTTTCCATTGTGCAAATATATTTATATTTTCAATGATATAAACTCAAATACTTTTGAAGATTATCCAATGAATAGAAGAAACATATGTTTACCTTTTTTTAATAAAATTTGAGAAAAATGTTGGCCTATTTACTAAATTCTATTGAGATTTTATAGTGTTTTAATGTAGCCACTTTTTAAATTTTAAAGATTTAGAACACAATTTTATTTTGGCATTTTTTTTATAAAAAGTTTATTTAATATACATTTGTTAATAGAAGTACAATTTCTTTTTGTAACTTTTCATTTTTGAAGGTTGGATAAATATATGCACTTCCAAATAAGATTAAGCACAACCCTTCAAATTTGATCACGACTTACCACCATAAAGCAAGCCAGTAAACCACTGTCTTTTCATCGGGTCAAATACCACATTATTGTTACCAAAAAAAGGAAAGTGTAAATTAGTAACTAAACTTGGGCTTGGTACTTAATATTTACTACCGACCAATTCACCAACTAGTTTAAACAATTAAAAACTCAAACCTAATAGCGAAAAACAAGCAGCGCATATATTCCTCCTATCGCCAGGTCATTGGTGTCATCGTTTAACGTGCGTCACAGACTCTCGTTCCAACTTCCGGGGCGAGGTCGCATAGTTAAAGGCGTGCTTCCCGCCGGGAAATCCCCGGATGTGAGTATGCACCAAAGTCAGTCCACGTAATTTCGTCGATTGCTATGCTGCTACCCAGCGGGATTCATGGAGATTTACAGCATTGGATAAGCGTACATAAAAGGTTTAAATTCTGGTTCGTTATAATATATTATTTATTTAAGAGAATTTTGAAAAAAGTTCTATGAAATGAAAGAATTATTAATAGGAAAAAGGATACGTTGATTTATTTTTAATTTTTTTAATAACAGAATTCTGAAAACTATTTTAAAGAAGAGAAACAACTATAAATAAGAACTTTGGTTTGATAAATTTTTTTGGAATCTTTGTGAGGTTAGAATATCAAAATTAAGTATATATGAGTTTTTTGGAATTTTTATGATGTTAGAATATCAAAGTTAAGTATATATGTGTTAAATTTGTTATATCTATTCTTAATTTAAAATTATTTATTTTTATTCCTGACATTTTAATAGTTATATGGATAGAACTGTTTATTTTGGAATATGAGTTTTAGAATTTTAATTTAATCATCTATATTTATTATGAAATATGAATTCTAGAATTTTAATTTAATTATCCATAATTATTAGGTTGATGGTACAAAAATCAAAGATTTATATTTATCTCTAAAATCATTTTTTTCTCTGTTAATTAAACTGATTTATTAAAAAAATTATCATATGAAAAAGTGTCCTATGAAATTTCATGAGTTGTGCTTTTTTGGCCATGTAATATTTGATGAGCCATGGTATTAGTCCATAATATAGTAAGCAAGTCTATTTACAAATTAAAAATCCTCATAGTAAAGTGTGAATAAATAATTATTTCATTTTTTTTAAATATATATGTTTAAATTATATATTAATTATTTTTATAATTGATAATAATAATTAAATAAAAATAAGGCATTAAGCACCATTTAATTTCTATAAATGACACAATTTAGCCTTGTTATAGTCTGGCACATAATTTGCAAAATTTGCATCAGGAACCACACCAATCACGACCCCACACTAGTGGCGGCTCTAAGTCCACTTGTGAGCACAATGTGGCACCAACTAACTCTTTAGTTTCACCACTACTTAAGTTTTCAAACTATGTCTACTACCAACACTTAGTTTATTTTTGGTTAAGTGTTCACTTCTTTTACTTATGTATGTATGCAATGGAATTATATTACTTCAATTAGCTTCAACACGTGATAAGCATAAACATAAAACAACAATGAATAGTATGTGATATCGTACAAAACATAGTTATGATGGGAGGGGAAAACTCTCTAATAGTTCTCCCCAATGCTTATCAAACTTTTGCAAATAATATATAAAGTTTACAAATTACAGCTTTGTGGCAATTACTTGGCTGCCCAACAATTTGTCCACCTAATTTTCCAAATTCGTGCAGTTTGTCGTGCAACCTGCTTGCACTTCTGCCCAATTGTGCAATGCCCTACACGTCTTGCCCAACATGTCCACAGTTCGCCTGAACATGTAACTTACCCACAGTGTTGCCTGAATGTGCAACCTACCTGTGTGGAAATTCATTGTTGATTCAATACAGATTGTAATATGTGAAAATAATTGACTTTAATTTACTCTACACATCAGCATAAACAATAAATGATCAATGAAATCATGAAGCATCAAAGAGAAAGAATTCAATCACATATAACACAATAATTTTCCTGGGAAAGCCACAGCTAAAAGCCCCCACTATTTTTATATTGCATTAATTAGAAAATATAAGAAGATTACAATGTTTTACTCAAGCTTGAACAATCCCTGCACTATCTCAATCTCTCTCATTTCTTCCGAGACAAGCTGGAGCCAATACTTAGCCAAATCTACTGCATGCCAAGCTCCTATTTCCTTGCAAAATTTCCTTGGGAATTAGCCCATCTATAATTGAGAAATTCCACAAATGTGAATTTCGCAATCCTCACAGGCCTTCCTCTTATTGCATGCACCACCTGTACAATTCAAATGATTATACAACTCACAGTATGATGTCGTTGAACTCCAATCTCAATCGAGTATTTCTCTGATTTGACATGCATGACTTAATTATGAGTGAATATTCAATTTATTGGTTGATCAGTGCTGGTTACAGCCCACTACTATAGTTTACACCCCATTATTGGATCTACCACTAGTTCCTCATTCATTTAGAACTAGTTTCACTTAATTTAACTCATTTAGACTTACATAAATAATTACAACCCAAAATAAACTCAACCAGGGATCCTAAAATGTAGGAGACACTCTACATGACCCTAGTTAGACTCTGAACTCGAATTAAATAAGCCAACTAATTCAAATTAACTTAGTTAACTATTACAAGGTTTCATGAGATGTAGAAATACAATTTAATTCCTAATTTAATCTAAGGACAAAATTAAATTAGGAATTTCGTGTTGCATTTTCAATGCTCCCTCTAAAAAAGAAAGGGATTATCTGCTACCCCTATCCTTCCTCTGTGAAATTTGAATTTTCATCTTGACAATGCCTTTGTCAAAATCTTTGCATCCCACTCCTCTGTAGGAATGTACTCCAACAACATGATTCTCATCTGCACACAATATCATAGATGATAATACTTGATGTCGATATGCTTGGACCAATCATTAAAAACAAGATTCTCAGGGAATCTGATACAACTCTGATTGTCACAGTAAATCGTTGTAGGATCCATCCGCTGACCAAATAACCCAACAAGGATCTTCCTCATCTAAATATCCTCTCAAGCTGCATAACTAGAAGCCATGTACTATGCTTCTATTGAACTAAGTGAAACTTCTTTGTGCTTCTTGTTGTACGAATAAACTGTTGTTGACCCAATACCAAAGATTCCCGTTGTTGTGACCTTCCCATATGATGGAATCCCTTCCCAATCTGCATATATGAAGCCTTAAAGTTTCACTCCTTCTATCCATGCATACCAAAGACCAAATTGAGTGGTGCCTCTAAGGTATCTCAACACATGTTTATATTCCTTCCAATAAATTTTGGTTGACTTAACCATGGCTTGACTATGCTGGTTAACTGAAAAACACATATCTGGTCGTGTGCTCACCAACTACATAAGTGAACCCAAAAGCAATCTATAAATAATAACCTCCACTAGTTCATCTGAATTAACATCCTCCTTCCTCAAATTCCCTTCTAGAGGAGTCTCCATGGGTTTGTTTCTTTCCATGTGGAACTTCTTCAGTATCACATGGGCATACTTGCCCTAAGAGTCAAACAGTTCCTCACCTCCATGCCATATTTTTATTCGAAGAAGGTAATGTATTAGTCTCAGGTCCTTCATCTCGAATTCTCTTGCAAGATCCTCTTTGCAAGATTTTATCAGCTTCTCATTACATGTTAGAATCAAAACATCGACATATAATACTAGAATCAACAATTTACTTTCAACCACAATATGGTAAATTGATTCACATCTGCTTCACTATTGGTCAATCCCAACCTAGTGAAATACCTGTCAATCCTCACCACCAAGCATAGGGTGCTTTTTTCAGTCCATACAATGCTCACTTGAGTTGGCACAAATGCAACTCTTTGTTGAAGGGCTCTAATCCTTCTAAATTCTCAATATAAACCTCTTCCTCAATCATGTTGTTGAAGAATTTTGTTTTTGCATCCATCTAACTTATCTTAAATTCCATTTGCGCTAATAATGATAAAATATATCTAATTGAAGATTACCTTGCTATTGGAGAAAATGTCTCCTCATAATCAATTCCCTCAACTTGAGAGTTCCCTCTGGCCGTAAATATGGCTTTGGGTTTCTCCAAACTCCCATAGGTTGCTTTATTTACCTTGTAAAGCCATATAGAACTCACCACTGACTTGTGTACTAGTCTTAGGACCACTTCCCAAACATTTTTCTGATAATGGAGTCATACTCCTCAACCATGGCATCAACCCATACTAGTTGCTACACTGCTTCCTCAAATGACGATGCCTCAACTTATACACTCTCGCTCATCAGAGCCATGTAGCTAGTGTATCGATCTGGTGACCTACATTTCTTGCACTATCATGTGGATTCTCCAACATGCTCTCTAGCATCATGAATCAATTTGTTAGCCTCTCTCGTGTGTTTCCTTCCAGCTCTGGAATTTTCTTCATGAGTAAGTTCTTCCACTCTCTCCTCATCTACATGTGGCTCGTCCACATCATCCTGAGGTTCCTCCTTTGGAGATAAAATATCCTCATCTACATGTAACTGAAGCTCCCTCCCAAGGGAACATTTCATGGCCTTATCTTCATTGAAGTTCACATATCTAGGAACCACTGTCATCATTTTAGATGACAAGTACACCCAATAGTTGTGAGGTGGATCACTGTACCCCACAAATATGCCCAACTCAGTTGTTGGCTCTAGATTTTTTTGTGCATCCTTGGTAACATGACAATCGACTGACAAAGCAAAGATCTTGTAGTGTGCCACATTTGGTTTCTTAGCTGAAATGCTTTTTCTTATGTACTCATCCTGAGAATTTAATAAGGCCTTATGTTTTTCAAATAAAGAATTGTGTTGCATGCTTTAGCCCACAAGTGCAACAGTAGGCTGTGATCATGTAACATCATTTGTGCCACTCCCACAATACTTTTTTTGTTCCTTTTAGCCACCCCATTCTATTGTGGATTATGAGCTTCTATTAACTCTCATCGAATTCCTTTTGATGCACAAAATTTCTTGAATTCATTCGACACATATTCTCCATTGATATCTCGTATGAGAGATTTAACTTTCCTACTAGTATTTTTCTTGACAAGTTCTTTAAATTCACAAAATTTAGTGAATATTTGATCTTTCTTATGCATGAAGAAAATCCAAAAATTATGAGAAAAATCATCAACAAATATTACATAACACCTATGCTTGGTCATCGATGTTGTTGATAATGGTTAACACATATTTGAGAGAACTCTATCAAGAATCATTTGCGCTCAAATCTCTTTATCATGAAAGGAATATTTGGTGTACTTTCCCAATGTACACTCTTTGCATGTGTCTCTTTTCTCTAGTGTACACTTGGGAATTCCTGTAGAAATCTGTTTCATGATCTTCAATGCTTCATGGTGGATGTGATCCAATATTTTGTGCCACAACTCATCGATGTCTCAACTTTGAACATTCTCTACTTTTGTGCACAAAGAAGTGCAATATTCTACATCCAATTTGTAGAGGTTCTTCATTCGAACCCCGATCTAGTTCACCTATCCCAAGGCTATATTGCGAAGGAAAGACTTTACCGTGCTAAATATCACATCATAGTCACGGTCATCCAACATGGAAACTAAAATCCAATTCTTCTTGAAACTTGGAACATACATGATATCTTTCAATGTGAGAGGAGAACGAGACTCCCTCTGAAAGCTAATAGTACAGAAGGCAATCACGCTATACCTCCAATCATCCCCCATATTTATGTGCATCTAGAAGTCCTCCTCCAAGTCACTGAAGAACTCTTTATTGTTGGTCATATGGAATGAGGCTCCACTATCCAAGTACCCCACACTACCAATTACTGATATCACAATGCAAGTGGTTAGGGTGAAGTCTAGTTCAAATTGTGAAGCAAGAGCTTCACTTTCTGCTCCTCTTGAGGTCTTCTTATCAACCTTCTTATGTAGACACTTTGCTCCATAGTGTCCCAGCTCATGATAGTGAAAACATATTGTCTTTGACATGCCATTATTTTTGCAGCCTTGACAGGAATCTGATTTGGAATGGGATAACTTCCTGTTATCCAAATAAATTCCTCTTGCTAACAAGGGAAATCTCCCTAGATCCGAAAAGGACACTAGAAACAAATGTACAATCAACCTAATTCCTTCCATGAATGTATATTTTCTTGAATCATAAGCTAATAAGGCAAGAAACGGAAATTCATACCTTATTATGACACGCTTGATGAAAACCCCTCTTTATGCTTCAGTGCATCTTCTCCATGCCTGAATCTAGACCTGCACACATGTAAACAACAAAGGATCAAAGGCATATGCAACATAAATGATTCAATAATTCAAACTAGTGATCAAGGAGACTCATAACAAACATCATTCCAATGGAAAAATATAAATAACATCATCCCAATGGAAGACTATAAATAACATAAACCATCCATGAAAATGATAAATTAATCCATTAAACAATGAAGTGAGAGGAAATGGTTGTCTGTATTAATTTCAGAAACATAAAGGAGCTACAAAACATGTTTCTTGATGTTGTGAAGCTCCTCCCATTGATCTCAATTCTCTCCAAGACTGATAAACTCTCCAACCTGATTATTCCAATGTAAACTTACTCTCGGCAACCTCACTCATTCCCCCACCTATGGCTTGGTTAAATAGGCCAAAAGGAAGTAGTTTGAGATCCCTAGTCCAAGGATGAGATCCACTAAAAGGGGGACAAGGGATCCTTGAAGAATGGGAATTAATTCCATAAAAAATGAGCATAGGCTCGAATATACATGAGTTTGAGGCTTTCCGTTGGGAATGATTCGCCCAACAATGCTTTGAGATCTCACTTTTTATTTTTACTTTCTATTGATTGACCTATGCAGTTTTTGTTCAGAAACATAGTGTAGATCTGTGCAGTTTTGCAGTGGAAGAAAATGCACATGTGCAGTTTTTCTTCCAAAAAACTGCACAAATGCTCAAAAGCAAGGTTTTGTACCAAGAGGTCCTCAAATTCCACTTTATTGAAGGTATATAAGTTGTTGAATTTGTAAGGGAGTGCTTCATGACACTTGGATGGATGGTGAGAGATCCAATTTTTGATGATCATTTCTAATGGTGACAAAATGAAGTGTAAAATTTTGCCCCCTAAAGTGTGAAGTCAGGAAGGTTTAAGGACTGGAGTACTTTATCATATCAAGGATTGGATAAGAGATCATGGCTGGAAACATGTAACAATCAATCAAGGATTAGAATGAAATATAATAATCATCACTGAAGAAGGCATTCCCATACTCAAAACATAAAATTCTCATAGAAAAGTACGGAAATACATAATTTCAATGTAGATATAAGATGGACATAACCATCAAACATAAAAATATTTGTATAATCATGAATACAAAACTCTTCAGAACTTGGATGGATGAAACTAGATCCGGTGTCTTGATCTGCATCTCTCAATACATAGTACAAATCTAACCATGTGAGTAAATGTCTTGAAGTTGAACATGGTAGAAACCACTTGATTACTAATCAGTGATGTGAACCATTAACAAGTGTGAGAGAAACCACCAATAATGGCAATGGCTCTCAAGGCACTGCTAGTACAATCTATGAAGTGTGAATAGCTGACATGAAGTTGAACAATCATAGAATCGTTCGATCGAAGGCCAATGATGAGAAATTGTTTTTGAAAGGGAGAAGCCTACCATTAAGGCATGCAGTCTTTGAGGTATTGAAGGTTTCTAGATCGACTTCATAGATAATGCGCTGAAGTCGAAAGGAACTGACCGTCATAGGAAAGCGTACAACATGAAACACAATGTCATGTTTTGGGAATAGTTTACAGGCACTGACTCAAGGATTTCCGACATGACTGAAGGCTACAAATTGCAAGGTAATTATAACTAAGGTTTAGAATTCTCTTGAAAATACTGGCGACATGACAGAATCACCTGGCAGCATTTGACTGAACAATAGTACCCAAACAAACTCAATACTTTCAATAAGGTTTGATTAACTATGAGACAAATGGATTTCCTAACCCAAACAGATATGTGACAGAGTGTCATGTTCAAGAGCGACATATTGGCAGAAATACCAGAATCAAACATTTCTTCTCAATTTCCCCCCACCATTATTGGTAAGCACCTCTTTATTTTTTACAAGTTTGAGGAGGATAACATATGCTTGTCCTGTAAGCTCATCCTTCGGACGAGTACATCCTACTATTTTTAACAAACACTAGGAAGGAGTGGTTCGGTCCCGTTATGCTTAATAGGTCTTATACAGTTTAGTTTTATGAGTCTAGTAAAGGAGTAACTCGATGTCATTTTATTTTAAGAGTTTGAAAAAAACACAAAAAGGAAGTTCATTCATTTCTTTTACCATAAATTTTAACTAGCCTAGAGAAAGTAAAGCTCAGTTTTTTTCAGTTTTAAAGAGTCAAAAGAAAAACATAAGCAGAATCCATCAAGTTCTTTTTGATAAGTTTAGTCTCTCAAGTCCAAAAAAGGATAAAATAATACAAGAGAGAACTCTATTGACCATGTTTGATCAACGTATATATTTTTTGTAAAAAACCCTTAATTGGTTTATAAAAGGGGTAAACTTATACTGAGTGGATGGTTGCTCATTTGCATTTATGAGTTATGTTATCACTCAGGTTGTCCCTAGGCTCCTTATAGGGAAATGGCTGAGGTAACCACAAACCAATCTTTGGATTGCAGGTTCTAGCCCACCTGGAATCAGAGAGGGCTCTCTCTTTATGGTTCAACTTTTGTTGATGATTTTAGGCTAGCTTTCTGGCTTCAAGGGAGTGTTGTTTG
The DNA here is from genome assembly GCA_000404065.3 of Pinus taeda. NCBI lineage: Eukaryota > Viridiplantae > Streptophyta > Pinopsida > Pinales > Pinaceae > Pinus > Pinus taeda. Next base: position 35 of record APFE031190238.1, on the reverse strand, counting down.
TGATTGGATGGAAGGTAGGATTCTCGAACAAAGAG
>APFE031190224.1:0-58741 GCA_000404065.3 Pinus taeda | reverse complement strand
CAGCTCTGCTAAGATTATTTACATCAAAATGCAGACTGGGTTTACAACTTAATAAGATCAGGAGAATGACGATGATTGTCGAATGGCACGAACATCTCGATCAAGCGTTGTCCCTTTTTGTGAAGAAAAGGGGGGTGTACTGCTTATGGGTAGTTGACACGCAACGGTCAACAGAGCCAAATGAAATACATTTCACCTTTTTTTCCTTGTGTCTTGTCTGGTCCACATAGATATTTATGGATGAGTTCTAGTGGCTTGGATGTAGAGTATTATTTTGATTTGAATAAGACCGCGGTTTTCTTTCGATGTAGATACTTGTAACAACATTTCCTAGAAAGATATCATATGATTTTCAAACTATTTTGTTAATAAAAATCAAAGCATGAATTGAAAAACAAAAGTGGTTGTAATGAAAGAAGAAATGGAAGAAATTAAGAGTCATGAAGAAGGATTATAAAAAGGATACTCTAGATTTAGGATAGGGGGTTGAAAAATCGAAGATTTTTACTTGTATATTCTTATAAAGTGAAATGAAATATTGAATACCTTAGAGGTAGAAAAATATAGAATTTGTAAATTGTATGCTTCTATCAGGTCCAATTTGACATTTGAAGGGTAAAAGTTTTTTCTTGTACAAGATACTGAGGAATTTATTCTAAAGGATGAATACAGGGAATACATGATTTATCATAAAATTTCACATTAGTGTTGATTGTGTTTTCTACAGATTCTTGCAATTTGTCATTTCTATCAATATTTTTCTATAGAGAATTATTATGAATAGATTATGGATTTGATTGTAATCACATGTTTAATATCATTTTTATGTGAATTACTTCTTGTCTATGAGAATTGAATATTTTAATTTGATTTATTCTGAGGGTGATTGATCATGATTTACTTGAGTCCCTGATGATTGGTGGTGAGACCACTCGATACGTAGGACATCAATAAACTCACACACACCATAGATCTAGAAACTTGAATCAATATAACTATTTCTTACTTTCAATAATTACTTTATACTTGTAATCAACTCTTTGTCACTTCTAGAATATGATTTCATTATCATAATAGATTAGAATGTCATATAGCAGTTTAAAAGCTTAAATGAGAAAGTCTCCTTTCAAGGAGAAATATATTTAGTGTAAATGGAGTCCACATATTGTGTTATGAGCCATGTGCCTTAAAATTATAAGAAACAAATATTATAGTTCACTTTAACGGGGAAACCTCATTTTATAGTAAATATAATGAACAAGACAATGTTTGATGATCCTAAGATTAGGACCCCTTAGTGTATATATAGGAGACAAAGGGTACAATTATAATAGAATGAGACCTTGAGGGGTTCTAAGCTACATACCAATATAAAAATAGAAATGGAATCACTCACTATCTAGGGCTTATTAAGGGGTTTTTTGGTTAACGTGGGGCTTATATAGGGCTTAATATGTCCCTCCCATTCAAATGTGTTTTGTCCTCAACACTTGACGCTTTTTAGGTGTTTTGCATGAACATATAATATTTCCATGTTGCTTCTTCCATTGGTAGGTTCTTCCATTTAATGAGGTACACAATAATTGCTCTAGTTCTTAGCAGCTTAGTCCTTGTTTCCAAAATTGTTTTTGGTTCTAATATTATTTTCCCTTATTCATTAATCTATGGTAGAATAGTTTGCACTAGGACCTTATCACCATTTACCATTATTAAGAAAGAAAAAAACCACATTGGATGTACATGTGAATATGGAGGCAGATCCAATTTCTAAACCATACTTCCAATCCTCTGCAACACCTTATAGGGGCCATAATACCTCAAAGCTAATTTATTGTCCTTCTTTTGTTGCTTGGGGGAAATTTAGTTATATGGTTGTAGTCTCATAAATATCCAATCCCACTTCAAATTCCCTTTCACTGTGATTTTGATATGATTTTTGTTTCATCCTACTTTGTACCATAACCAAGTTATACTTCAACTAAGTTTGAGAATATATTGTTGGTGTTGTATGTGGTCCTCTAATGCTTGAGTCTTTACAGTTCCTTTTAAGGAAGATGTGATGGATGGAGGATGATATCCATCAAGTTCCATAAATGGTGACATTTTTTTATGAATTATGGAAGGATGCGGTGTACCACCATTCTGCCAAGGGCAACCATTTGGCCCAATTTATATTTATCATATACAAAGCAATGTAGATATCCTTATAAACACTTATTCACAATCTCAGTTTTCCCATTAGATTGAGGATGATAAGATGAGCTATGAGCCAATTGAGTACCCAAACAAAAAAATACTTCATTCCAAAAATTTCCAATGAAAATTGGATCTTTGTCACTTTCAATACTCTTTGGTATTCCATGTAGCATTTGGATTGTTTCCATGAATGATTCTACCACATTTGTTTCTTAAAAGGATAAAAAAGAGAGAAAAAGTCAACATACTTTGTGATTTAATCTACCACTAGCATAATGACATTATTTCCTCCATATTTGGGTAAACATATAATAAAATCCATTGAATCTTCTTTGTAATGTCGGATTGGTATGGCTAATGGTTAAAGGAGCCCTAGGGTCTTGATAGTCTCTCCCTTATTTTATTGGCATATCAGAAATTATGTTAGGTTCCTATAATACTAGTATATTCCCCTTATTTTTATTGTTAGTGTAGCCCCCTATTGTTATTTTTGTGCCCATGTGTCCCCCTGTTTTTATTATTATGCCCCATAGAAGCCCAATATCGTTATTGTTGTGCCCTTACATTATTATTATTGATATGTAGGCTCTGATTATATTGTGACCCGTAGACCCCTATATATACCAAAGAGGTCTTATCATTTGTATCATCCAAAAACTGTTCATTTATGTAATGTTGTTGGCTTGAGTGGTCCTGACTGAGGTTCAAAGTTAGTTGTGCCAACCAACAAAACCCTAAACTACTGGCCCTTTCGGTAACAACCCACGTAGTGCAGGTTGCGGTCTCACCCGAAGTAGTATTGGGGGATGACAGAACCCAGTTTTTTCATCCAGAGGTTAGTGTGATGGGTTCATGTGGCTCCTACAGCTGATCTCGGTCTTCGCGAACCCTAACACTAAAAATACAGATAATTCCAGTAACTTGCATAAACGTAATATAACCCTTCACGAAGGGATTTAAACATTCATAACATCAATAAAATGAAATGATCTACTACTTTTGCGTGTTAATAAAACATTCCTTCATATAAATTCAGATAACCGAGCGAAAATATAGAAACTGCATAAGTAAAGATAGGTGTACAAATCCACAAGTATGGCTTCAAAATAGTCTTTATTGATATAATATTTATGTTATAGACTCTTCTTCCTTGCGCACTCAGCCTGCAGAATTACCAAGGTCTCTGCGCACTTAGCTGTAGGAGCCTTCACCTTTGCTTAAGTATAAGAAACAAAATTTCTTTCCTTAGCTTACTTTCCTATACAATGATCTTCTCTTCTTCAATTCCCTCCTAGACTCACTATGAATCCTTTATATATCCTTTTCTTTTATAATACCATGGTACGTGAACCATGAGAGGGTCACAAAATGACCTATCTTCTAACAAACTAAGGGCTAAAGCCCCTTTTGACTCCTATGACCTTCACGCTCCGCTCCCTCAAAACGTGGAGACTTTACAAGTATACAAAAATGAATGACAAAATTTAACCCTAGGGGACCCTGTCCTAATAGGCCCCCAATACAATTTTGTGACTTGTCCTCCAGTCAATCTGTTGGCACTTCGATCCTTGCCTATAGTTCATGGAACTCAAGCTTCAAAACATGCAGGGTTGTTGTTCCTTGCGTAGCAGCCTGTTGCACTTCCTCAACCAACTTTTCAGTAATTGGACCTTCAACTACAAGGGTCCTGGTCCTCTGAGTTTGCTACATCTCTTTGAGTTTACTCTGTACTAATAGAGTCAACTGGCAAGCCTCATCTATCCATGGTTGCATCTGTGAAGATATAATCACTTCCTTGTCACGCAACTCATCAATTTAATTTTGGATGATCTTCCCTTCCTGCAACTGAGTGAACCTTTGGACTGGTGCCAAGGTTTGCGCAGTCAATCAAATTTCATCGCACTGCCTCTGCTTTTCCCTGATGTCTACTCCTATATTTTGCAGAGTTGGATCCTCCTGCAGCAAGGTCCATAGCTCCATGTCTTACTCAAAGATATCGGTGCAACCCTTGATTGCTTCTTCCAATGTTGCCATGCCTTCTTTGATAGCATCTCCACGTTGTTGTCTAACTTCAGGAGGAGTTGTGGGCTATAGCTTTAATTGTAGCTCTAATATATGAAACTGTAGCTTGAACCAGACTCGTTCGATTTCATCCTTGGACTCCTTTACTGCAATGGAAACTTTTGGATCTTCTCTACAGAGGCCGCTTCTACCGAGATCTTGAGCTTTGGCTACTCACTGCAGGCATGTGCAATGGTTGCTTCCAACTGTTAGCTCTGCACTGTGATTACCTCTTTTTGTTTAAGTGCCCACGCCTTTTCCTCAAAAATCTACTGGTTGTTTGTATTAACCTCACTGATAACTGACAGCACGTGATGCTCCCGAATCCTCAATTCATTGGACACCCCTTGGTGTAGCTTGTGCAAGGTTTGGATGGTGAGTGCTGCAAGATTTAAGCTCAGGTTCGTCATTTGCATCAGTTGGGCCCTTTTCTCTTCTATATTGGCACACAAAGATCCTTATGTTGATTGAATGGTGCGAGATCCAAAGTCATGTATGTGTCCAGAACTGACCCATTCGCTTGACTCAGGCTCCCTTGCTTCCCGCTTTCCTGTCCCATGATCGCTTGTAACATACAAGTTTGGATATGCAACTCATGCAGATCCTGCTGAACCTTTCCCAGTGCCTGTTGGTACTTTTCCTTGAAGTGTCTCCAAAGGTTTGTTGTCGTGTTGTGGACCACATCTCTTATCTCATCTAAGTCCCCCTCAGTGAGGACCAACAGGGTTGCACCTGCTGATCGGTCCAACTTTATTTCTTACACGACCCAGTTGAGGTTTGCTTCTTCCTTTTATTAACTATGAAGGGGGATTCTAGCTCTGCACCCCCTTCCTCTTCTTCCTCTGTTTCCTCTTGCTCTGGTTTTTTCTATGTGTCTGACTCCTCAATGTCAATTATGGCATGCAATGTCATCATCTCTTCTGCTGCTTTTTCTTTGGCTGCCGCTTCTTTCTCTTTTGCAACAACTTCCTTATTTTGTGCAACTTTTTCCTAGGCAGAAGCCTTCTGTGCTTCCTTTTTCTTATTTTTTTCCATGATCTACATGGTTTAACCCTCGACTGCCTTACTCGTACCTATGTTGACATATGGCGGTGTGAGCCAATCACTTGCCCACTTGCTGACGACCCCTGCTATATCCTCCTCGGCCACCAAGTAAGGTAACTTGTGACATGTCATCATAGGATCCCTCCTCACGTGAATATATAGATTGTGGAAATTTGCTTTTTAAGTCAGCTATGGTTTCATACTGCACAGACAATTTGGGTTATAGCTTTGACCTCTAGCTAATCACCGTCCTTGGTTCCATCTCAAAAAGGACCCAAAAATTCTTCACCCCTCTGACACATGTGGGGTCCTCTATAGCTCAGAGCAAAGGAAACTTCGCTACCTCTAGAAGGTCTGAGTCATGTGGAGGAAACTGACTATCCTCCGGTATCCTCCAAGCCACTAGTGCTATAAGTAGCAACAACCAAGCGTAATGGAATGCCTTGCCCTCATCCTGGGCATCCATACAATTCTCCATAAATTCCTTGCATAAATAATGATCCCAGTTATACTGGACTCCTTTGGTGCACTGTGTAGCCAAAGAGATAACCAGAGTTGATACTTCATCTGCGCAACACTTATGCATTATCTTCCCTGCTAATATCTACACAGAAAACTTCACTGTGGGATCCGAGATAGAGTGGATGGAGTATCCCCACGACTTCTTTATCAGACCAAACTCGCTCTTCATCTGGTTCGTGAGCTTATTTTCTTGCGTTTTTCCTCCAAACACCTCTGTGGGGTCCACTCCTTGGTTGGAAATAGTGTAATTCGGTGGATTAACATGTCTTTGATTGGGATGGGTTCTCCCAGCCATAGACACCCATCATGCACTAGTGTGAGCAATTGGCATACACATATAGTGTTCATGTTGGTGTGACTGAAGTGTGGCACCCAAAGCATGTTTAGGAGCCCTGCGGCCCTAACACCAGCTACCCATTTCATTGGCTCCAACTGTGTGACTTCTGATTCTTCATAATATACCTTGGATAGGTATTTGTTGGGCACCAATTGAGGGAACTTCTCATGCTCCCCTAAGTCCCAATCCTCCATCTTGAGTGTCGGTATGTGGGCCAACAACGTGCCCTCAAACACCACCTTCTCCAACAATAGTGGCATGGACGCCATGAACTTTGCGTTGTCTGGATATTTTGGTACTTTAGTCGTGGAATTTCACAACAGAATATACTTTGACAACCAAGTCATCGGCTCACCCCCCGCAGCATCAATTTCCTCTACACCTCCACATAGTTATTCTTCATCCAAATCCATCGGCTCTGTCGACAACTGAGACCGATCCATATTCTGCTTCTAGCGGATTTCTGTGGGGTTTTTCCACAGTGACTACCTCACCAGGACCTCCTGAGGTTTCTTCTGGTTCTTATCTTGAACTACCATGGGACTCACCCAGTCTTATTCCTCCTAAGGTTTCTTCTGGTTCTTTTCTTGAACTACCATGGGACTCACCCAGTCTGATTCCTCCAGAGGTTCAATGACCCTGCTTCCGATGTCTTATCCAACTCCTTGCACACTTTTTCCTTATACTTGGGATTTAATTGGTAGGGGCACTGCTTTACGGGCTTCACATCCAACTTCAAGTTAATTCTCATGACACCCATATCCCCTACTATCCCTTTAAGATTAGAGAACTTGGTGGGAAATAAGTCTTGATACTTGCGCAATAGCTTTGCGACCTTATTAATTGTACCTTCATCCTAATAGTCCCCTATCTTCACAAACTTTGGTTGCGCTTCTGATTTGATATTCACTTGCTTGGTCTTTAAAGGCTCTAATATATCAGGGGTTTCTTCTTTAGGTCCCTCGACTTCGCGCTGGCCTTCAGAATCAGGAATATTTATCTTTCTGGGATCTTCTTCAACCTCCTCTGTGGTCACATTATAACATTCAAGTGCATGGCGCAGCTGCGTATTCCAATTTGGTTGTACCCACTCAACCGACTCTTCAGGCAGTTTGAAAATCACAGATTTGATTTCTTGGAGTGCCTAATCTATACACTCAAATCCATCTTCAAAGCTGAAAGTTAATAGAAATCTTTCCTTCAAGATATCCCATTCTGCACTCTTGTGTTGCAGCTCAGTGTCCAAATACCAGTGCATTGGGATGGTATCCAAAGTATGACCAAATATGTGAACCCACTCCGATTGCGGTTCTTCTCCCCATGCTTTTGCCCATTGTGGAAAATTCTCACGTGGACCATCCTTCCCTGTTTATTTCTCCACCATTTTAGTATTGGTGTACCTAAACCTCAACTTCATCATTCTCTAGTACTCCTCCCAATCCACGAAGTTGTCCTTATGCGTACCCCACCAATGGGAAGGCATAGCTCCCAGTGCAATATCTAGAGCTTGGAATCGATGTTCTTCTGGTACATCCCTTTCAAACTTATCCAAAAAAAATTAAAATCTTCTAAACCATTATAATAAGGTAAATTCCATACCTCAGTGAATACGCATCAAAGCGAATTTTTCAGCATGTTACAGTGCAGCGATGATACTTCATGTAATCAGTTCTACCAATTCTCAAGCTCCTCATCAGAATCCGAAGTGCAGGAATTATCCCTATCCCACATGATCCGTCCATCTGTAGTAGGGTTGATCCAGTCCTCATCGCGTGTAGTGATCTTCTAGATCTGATCAATAGCGTCCTCTTCTTCATAATCATGGACTGGTTCAGTGTATCGTGCACCTTCAGTTTGATCCAGTAGAACAATAAATCTGAGCTCCTTCCTTTCAACTATCATTTTGTTCTTTTTGAGGTTAATCACCACATCTATGTCAAAGGCCCAATCAATTCCAAGTAGCACAGGGTATGGGTTACTATCATCAACTATCTTGATCACTTCAAAATCAGCTAGAGCACTTTCTCCTTCAATATATACCATTACCCCATACAGACGCCCCATAGCGATGATAGTTTACTAGTTCACCATGTGTAGCTAGATAGGAGACCACTACAGTGTAGGTCTCCCCATTCTTTCCCAAGTTTGCTTCGACAGAACATTCACAACAGAACCCAGATCGAGAATTACCTAATCCATCTCATACTCTCCAATTTGCACAGTTAGTCTCATCTAGCGACCAGTTCGCTTTTTTATTTTGCCCACTTTTCGTACTACGTGTTGTTCTAGTAGAGGTTTAATTTTACCAATACAGTTATCGATCAGTTCCTGTATCCCTTCTACCACCTTCCTATCCCTTAGAAGCTTTATGCAAGTCTTCAAAAATGTCGCTAATAACGAAGGGTCTACATCCTTCACAATATCATTTCTGCCGGACTTCTCCTGGCTTCCTGATGTAGAAGCTTATGCGAAGCTCTTATTAGATTCCATAAAGGTTTCCTTTGCTCTGCTTAAATCAAACCCAACTTCCTTTTTAGCAGCCTTGCATACCCATCCATCTGCTTCTCGCTACTTCCCCTTGTCTTCTCCAGTGGATACACCACTTCACGTAATGATATTGACACTAAGCTCATATTCGCGAGGTTTTGATCTCATCATTTGGATATTTTTCATAGGTGTCTGAGTCTTATTCTCTTGCATCTTTGCTAAAAGAACTAGGAAACCCTCTATGACATGGTTAAAGTGTCTGCAATACTGACAGGAGGGATGTGTTAGATTCTGAAAATCGCGCGCAAAATGTTCTACCTCCCCATAGTTGTAACAAATAATATTCCCACTATCCCTTACAGCTCCTCCTCACACTCTTCCTCAGCATTGGAATCCTCTGTGCTTCGCACCTGTGCCCTGATCTTGAGGCTGATTTTCTGCTTGCATCCTATATGTAGGGGTCTACTCTATCATTAGTTCATAACTTCAGTAGTTGCGCTCATCATGACCTACTGATTTGCAGAACGTGCAAAACAACTGTTGTGGGGTCTATTAAAAATTTTGTGGAAGATGAGAGTTATCCATCGCCTGCTTCCTAGAAATTTGACAAATAAAGCACCATAATTCTACCCCTGCACTCGGCCCAGCGATGCTTTTGGCTTCAAGGGGACATGGCCTCCCCCTATAAGATAATTTTGATAGACCGGGCAATGGTCCTTATCATGACCATGACCCTTGCATTTCAGGCACCAGACTTCTTTACACACCTCTGGATGGACTTCTTTTCCCTTCTTGAGGCTTTGTAACTCCATATGTAGACTGGCTAATTGTGACTGAATCTATTGTACCCCCAGATTCTTATCTTGCATAGGTGAAGCCTCCAATCTCATGGAAATATCCAAGGCTTCAGCTTGCGTTCCTATTTTCTGTTGCGAAAATGGAAACCTCAGATGAGGCAATAACGAAGCAATATACCAGTGTTTGTGTTGATCATCCATGATACTCATATTAGCCTGCTGAATCAGGAACTTCAGCCTTTGATCGAAGTACCATGTAGACTCATTTAGCCTCTACTAGATCTCTTTAAACTCTATCACTGACTGGGCTTGTGATTTAGGCTTCTTAAATTCATTGTTCAGTGCTTGTTGTGTTTCCATCATAGTCACATTGGGTTTACTTGAACAAAGCTTTATATACCAACTCAATGCTCTGTCTTGTAGCATTGTAACCAGCTGCGCTTTATTCATGTCGTCAACTGTAATATGTTGTGCCTTCTATTATCACTCTAAAATTTCCCTAGGGTTGTCATGAAAGAAATAATAGAGGTAACCACAAACCTACTTTTGAGATCAGGATCTAGCCTTCCTAATGCTCAAAGAGGGCTCTCTCTTTATGATTTAACTTTGTTGAGTTAATTGATTTTAGGCTAGTTATTTATGCTTGATTGGGTTTTGATTTGATTTGATTTGGTGGTGGAATCACTGATTCAGATGGATAGATAAGTGTCTTTTTACCATTGGGCCATGGAGTCCAAATGCCAAGAAAACAAGACTGAATCAAGTTCTAAAGATAGTGTTCACAGGGTAAGTTAGTTGAGTAAATTTAGATCTTTTTTGCTGGATGGTGAAGTGGTTTTTCAATTGGTTCAAGGAGAAATTAAGGATTCCTAAAACCAGATAATGAGGGAAATAAAAGAGGTCAATCGAAACTAGGGAGAAATGAACAATTCCCTACTCTGGATATTAGAAGAAAACATAAAAATGAATAATTGTTCAAGACAGAGTGTACTTAAACAAATTTTGTAGTAACATTCCAGTTATTTCATTTGGAAAAAACATGTATGTTTGTGAAATACTTAAGAAAATAACAATTTGACAAATGAAGGATACTTCACTGAAGTGGCCCAACACATGAATCCTGTAATGCAATGCCTTTATTACTCAGTCTAGTCTATTGACTTGAAAATGTTACAATAAACCCTCAGGTTTTCAGATCAATATGACTATAGAAATGTTCAACAATACACCACTCTATACTTTGAATTATGAAGTATTTATACAAAAAATGGTTACAAAATATCCTAAACTGTTTTAGGAATTATTCAAGGAAAATAAAATATCTTCTTGCAAGAAGATAGAGATATCTAGGAGACTAAAAGTCTAGTTGTCCCTTCTTTTATTGATTTGTTGTTTGTTGTTTTGATCTTTTGTTGCTTTCTCTCTTTGGTTGTTTCTCTACGTTGGTTGTCCTTTTACTCTGCCTTTTGACTGATACTCTTTGACTTAGCTGAATTACTGTTTTACTTTCACTGCTCTATATTCATTGTTTACCTTGCATTTTTACAGTAAATAATTCAATTTTTCCCAAGTCTCTGTATCTCGTAATTTAATATTTACCATTCTTCTATAGACTTGATCAGTTTCTGTGTATTTTGCAAAGGTGGGCTTGTTTACAAAAATATGTTATACCTCATGTTGGAGGTAAAACAGGTTCTCAAAAGTCTAGTAAAGGACCTTTCCTGTAGGCATCCCTTTCATAGAGGAATTGTTGGCTTGTTCCTTTTCCACTTATCTGATTTTCTTATCATAGTCTTCATGTGGCATTAACCTGTCATTAATCACCAATGGATTAGGTAGACCTTTCTGCCTCAAAGCATCAAATTTGACCATGAACCTGCTTATTGCTAGCTCCATTGTTTGGCACTTGTCCTCGAGCTATATCATCAGTTGCCTCTTGGTGATTACCTTTTTAACCTCTAGTATGGTCATAGTTCTGTCAGCTATTCCAAGCCCCTGCAATTCATTATCCATTTCTTTTAATTGAGCTTTTAACTAGAGAATGAGGTCAATCATCTCATATTTCAAGCTTTGGCTCTCTAGAACTTCCTTGGTTTGAGGTTGTTTAGAAGGAGGTAACTTTAGTTGCTTCTTCAAAGCAACAATATCTTCATTTTTATTCTTTATGAGCTTTTCTGTAGCCTTGATGTCACTTGGATTGTAGCCAATCTCAATAACCAAGTCTTCTAGTGATTTGATTTTGTTATCCTTTGCCTGTGAGGATGCTTTCTCTAGCTTAAACTATGTTGCGATGTTCTCTAGAGAATTTTGAAGTTTATAAACACTCATGGCCTTGTTGGTCATCATTGAGTATATCATTTCTACTGCCTGCTTATGAAATTCAATTTGATCAATAGGGTGAACATCCCTGGTCAAAAATTCAAATTCTATCTTCCTATAATCTGTTGATGACTTAGGATGCTAGATTGTAGGTTGCAAAAAGGTCATTTGCATTTTACCAGTTTTAATGTCAAAAGCTGACATTAACCTATTATGATTTCTAGGATTCTATTTGAAATACGGGGCATAGGTTTCAACTTTCAATGCCTCATTTCTCAACTTGATCTCCCTATACTTCTCCTTTATGTCTTTTTCCTTATCCATTGGTTTGCTTGATAATGAGACCTCAATGCTAAGATGTTTATGAATACTCTGAGTATTAGAGATGGAAGGTTGATGAGCTTCCTTTGAAACTGTTGGAGCTATGATCTCTCTGACTCCTGTATCTATATCCATGATTTGAAGTGTCTTAACTGTCTCAACTATCTCTTCTTGCTCATTGACAGGATTTAGCTTGGGCTTCTTCCTATACATGATTTCAAATGTGCCATGTGTTGTATCTATGTTTGAGCAAGAACCCTCTTCTATGTTCCTTTTTACATTACTGTTATATAGGGCTGGAGTATTTACAATGGAACTAGTATCCATCTGTTTCTCCGTGTCTATCAAGGTGTTTTCCAACCATTCTAACTAGTTGGCATATTTTTCAATGCCTGGTCTGGAGTCATGCATAAAAGGACTCAATTTGAATTTGAGTCTGAGTTTGTTTATGACACCTAAAGGGTCATATTACCACATGAAACTGCGACTGAACTTCATTTCCTGTAAACACTTCTCTGCTTCTTCTCCAGCCTCCCTAGTATTAAAAATAAAAGGACCAAGCTCGTTTTTTATTTTTAACTGTGTTTTCTTCCTAGCTGACAAAAAATTCACATCATCTGAATTTATAATCTGCCTGATATACTCCAATGCAAATATCCTCATGGGAAGGTATTTGGGTATCTTATAGGGAGTGAGCTAGTATCCATATATCCTAATTTCAGTGTGGTCTTGGTATAAATACCAGTCTCATATTCTACTGTTTTTAGACAACTGCAAAACTCTTTTTATCTCATCACTGATCCTGGGTTGATTGCTACTGCTTAGCATATTGACAACTGGGTGAACAAAGGAATCAATGATTTCGTAGATGGAAACAGTGGAATACTTTTGGATTAAGAGTGTCCCAAATATGACAGATCTAGGATGGCCCTTAGTGTCCAGCTTCTGGATGTTGACTGGAAACCTGTCTGATTGGAAATATAAGAACATGTGGAACAATACTGAAGAGTATTTTAACACTCTTTCATTTGGTAGTCTGATCAATTGATCATGGATTCTGTCTGCCAAGAACTGGGAAAAATTGAAAACTGCGGTTGGAGGCTTCCCTGGGCAAAAAATAGAGAGGAAAGCAAGTATAGGCTCATCTACATGCTCATCAATGGCATATCCTAGGATACAAGAGAGCATGGTTACAACTTGTCTAGCCCTCTCAGAGAAAATGGTGGCAGAGTATGGAGGACTGTCTGTAGGAGTATGAGATTCTTCTAGGATGAAAGTCTGAAAGATTTGAGTCCTCTTGGGAAGGTCCAGCTTCAAGTAGAGTTCAAGTAAGTTTTCAATGGAAAATGAGGTTTCATTTGGGTTTGGCTAGATCTGCAGCATTTGATTTATTAACTCTGAAGTGATTGTAAATAAAATATGCTGGTTATGAGAGACTATGGCTCTTTGGCTTGGGATTTAGCAGAGTTGGCATAGGTGGATGATTTCAAGGAACTGGTATACCTGTGGGAACAAGTATTTGGGAAAATTTGATTCCCATAGATGAATTTCATCATTTTGGTTTAGGAATTTGTCTTTACTTCAGCAGTGGAGTTTCAATAGATGGCTAGGGGAAACTGTCTCTTTGATTTGGAAATCTTTGTCAGCCAATGGGAGGTGGTCAAAATCCAAGTGAGGGGTTTATAAGGGTTTTCATTCAGAATGCTTTGGGAAGCCATAATTTTGTTTATTTTATTGAATTAATCTTGCTCTGGCCTTAGGAGTAGGGTTAGGATCTCTGGAATAGTGGGGAGGGTGAATACAGTCTACATAAAAGGGTTTTTGGATGCACAGGGGGGGTTCTTTTAGTTTGGCAAGGTTTTTTAATTAATTAAATTAATTAACCTTTCATAAACATTGTGCAGAGCTTAAGTACAGGGTCGTTCCGGTTCTTTCAAGAATACCTGGAAAACAAAGATTTGGTGTGCAGTCAGGGTTCTGTGGTAGCAGCAAAGGTTTCTGAGGCTTCAAAATTGGTCGGTAGAGGTGTTTGCAATGAAATAACAATAAAAAGGGTAAAAAGGGCGGTTTTTTGGCTTTTAACCGACATTGGTTAACTTTTTGGGCGAAGGATTAATGTATGAATAGCAGGCGGTTTCATCCTACGCAGGGAGGTGTTTTTATGGCTTATCTTCCTGCTTTTGAGTGGAGGGTGGTATTTTTTGAGAGCACGCGATATAACGTGGGGCTGCCATGTCACAAAAATCCGATTGGGAAAAACTGTTAATCTCACGTGCTTTTGGGATTTTAACAGACGGACGATGAGAGTGTGGGATATGTGTATGGGCAGTCAGATTTGGGAGTGGTTGATCGGAGGGCTATCGCGCGGTGGAGTTGCGAGGGTTGAATGGGGGAGTGGGGTCGGGTTTTAATTACAATGAAATGTAATTAATTAAAAAGTAATTGCTAGATTTAAATATATGTGATGGATTAATAAAATGTGAGATCTGAGAATAAATACACTAGGGATATAAGTTAAAAGGGTATCGGGGAGGGTTTTTTAATGGGGCCCAATACTTTATTTAAACATAGGAAAAGGGGGTTTTAGTGGGTTTACTAGGAAAAATAAGATGAAATAGGGGGAAAGGTAAAATGAAGGGGTAGGGATATTTTTACAAGGGGAAATGAAGAGGGAAGGGTCAAAATAAAGGGAAAGGGTTTTTACAATGGAAATGTGTTAGAATAAGAGGAAATGAAAGGGAAGGCTCCCTTGGAATCAAGAAGGGGAAATTAGTGAATGAAAGGGTAATGGAGGGAAATTTAGACATGTAAGGGGTATAGTGAAATGAGAGGATATTAGTGAATGAGCTTTAGTATTTAGGCCTAAAATCATATAGAACTTTTTAGGGTAAATACCCAAAGCAATACACAACTTTTGTGAATGTCCTCTTTCCTTTGATAATTCCTCCTGCGCATGAAACATACGATTTAAGCATGATGAAGGTGCATTTGAGCTAGGAACCTTGTGCATTCAAAATCTCCTCTACCTACCCTTTATTTATCCTAGAATTTTTTCTTCATTTATTGGGTGCATTTGAGCTTGCTGACCCTTTATTTCTTTTTCTTTGATAAGCAAACTATCTAATTCTAACCTTACAACTTCCAATGGCTCAGATTAAACTGATGAGCTCATTATTTTTATCTACCTAACTATTGATCTACCAAGATTAAACAATTTGGTTAGATCTTCATTCTCTATCTACCAACATGAAATTTAAATCATGAATGAATCAAGATTAAACTATTTGACCATCATGGATTGTGGCATTTGACAAGCTGCACACAATCCTATTTTGCAAGGCAAAGTAAAAAGTAGTGGCATTTGAATTTGCATCACTTTCAGAGTTTATTTTTAATTTCTTTTTGGTGGGGTTCATATTTTATTTTATTTTTTGATCCTTTTCTTTTAGTCCTTTGATTTTTATTTTAGGACTTACCCTCTTTTCATTTTTTTATTTTTAATATGGGGAAAATTTTGCAGACAGCAAAAGTATGTACGATATTACAAGACTAATCATAACCAATTCAAAATTACGAATCCTATTATTATAGGACCCTAACACCTTCCATACAACATCTACCACGAACCAAAATTTCTCAGGCTTTTCGGTCCCCATACCTTTAAACACGAGCATCTTCATTGTGTTCTCCATATTGAATGATGGAGGTGGAGGTGGAGATGAAGGTGTAGGTGTGAGAGGCAGAGGTGGGGGTGGAGGTGGAGTGGATGGATGAGGTATCCCTGTCATAGCCTAGCCCACAGTCTTTAGTGCACCTCGTGGTGTCTTCAAAATATTGCTTTTTTCGTCACTATCAGATGATCCCAACAACGGACTATATTCAGCACCCGAATCTAGGTTCCTTTTGAACACTCTTCCACTTCATGTAGTCCCAAACATCAATTTAAATGCATAACCTGCTTTTCGCACAATAACAGTTTAATCTAGGTCTTCAAAGATTTCAGGTACTTATCTCTTGGCCCCTTGAAAAACAAGCGCTCTGCTTTGCTATAACTGGTGGACATATCAATCGTGAACTTAGTAATGAATCCTCCCAGAATGCTATCGATCCAGTAATTGACAACGCAGACGTTTTTTTTTTTTTTTTTCTGAAGCCTGCAAGCAGTTCACTAATTCTGGGGTCCACACAATAGGTTCGTCAAGCTTCCACGTACCCTAACTGTCTGCCAATTTAGATAGCCACCCTTGCAATTTGCATGGAAAAGAGTAGAAGAATATCTTGTGTTCGAATAGGTATCTATTTAGCCACTCTTCTTTTGACAAATGCAGATACCTATTTTCCTGGGTTGAAAATGCGTGTAGTTTCTAATCTATCCACTTTTAGATCTCTTAGTGGCTAAACACTTATCACACATCCCTTAGATAGACCTCGGTCCCGACAATGGAACCATTTGTTGGCTTGAGGGGTCCTGACCAAGGTTCAAAGTTAGTTGCGCCAACCAACCAAACCCTAAATTGTTGGCCATATTGGGAACAACTCATGTAGCGCAAGTTATAGTCTCACCTAAAGCAGTATTGGGGGATGACATAATTAGATTTATGCATCCAAAGGTGAGTGTGATGGGTTCATGTGGCTCCTAGGGCTCATCTCGATCTTCTCGAACCCTAACCCAAAAATGCAGATAATTGCAATATCTCGCAAATAAAAAATATATATATATATATATATATTATATATATATATATAATATATATATATATATATATATATATATAATATATATATATATATATATATACCTTCACGAAGGGCTTAAATATTCATAACATCAATTAATGAACTGATCTACTACTTTTGCGCATTAATTAACATTCCTTCATATAATTTAGATAACCGAGCGAAATATAGAAACTGCATAGTAATTATAGGTGCACAAATACATAAGTATGGCTTAAAAACAATCTTTATTTGATATAATATTTATGTTACAGAATCTTCTTCTCTGTGGACCCATCTACAGGGTCCTGGGCACTCAGCTTGTGAACTTACCAAGGTCTCCACGCACTCAATCGCAAGAGCCTTCCCCTTCACCTAAGTACAGTAAACAAACTTTCTTGCCTTAGCTTACTTTCCCATACAATGATCTTCTCTTCTTCAATTCCCTCATAGACTTGCTATGACTCCTTTATATATCCTTTTCTTTTACAATACCATGGTTTGTGGACCATGGGTGGGTCACAAAACTCCCTATCTTCTAAGAAACTAAGGGCTAAAGCCCCTTTTGACTCCTATGACCTTCACGCTCCGCTCACTCAAAACGTGGAGACTTTACAAGTATACAAAAATTAATGACAAAATTTGACCCCAAGGGACCCTATCCCAACAAATGTAAAGGAGGTTTCCCTTTTGAGGAGGACAATTTCTAAGTCGTTGATCTATCTTTTCTTCTATTTTGAGAGTTGGTTGCATAACATTTGGTATCAAAGCTTTGGATTTTATGGTTTCGCTTCTTCAAACAAGTTATATTGGAATTTTTGCTACAATTTTTTTTATACGAGGCTTCAGAAGCTGAAATTGCAACCATGTAGATTCTAAATATTGATGAACTTCAAGTATTAATTTCATATCTTGGTTCGCTATTTTTCGGAGATATGATCTGTGGAATGTAGGGTTTTTGCAAGCTCTAGAATTTAATCTCAAATAGGTGACCTAGGGAAAATCGTCATAACTTTCTCTTTGAGCATCCAATTTGAATTTCATAAAAAATGAATGAAATCGCATGAACTACAGATTTTCATGTACAATTTTCAGAGTCGGAGGTCGAAACAGTGACATGTGACGCAATGTACAATTTTGCTCTACTGAACCCATCGATAATCAAGTCGTCGTGGGAGATTGGGCATAACTATTTAATGAAGAATCCAATATTGGTATGACTTGTGGGGTTGGAAAGGAGAATTATAGGGCTAACACATGACAACACTTCAGACCTTGGAGATGTGAAATTAAAGAGAAACAACAGTTTCAATATTGGGCTCGTAAAAAGAAAGAAAACGGTGTGCATTTGTTTAATTTGGCATAACTTTTATTTGAAAAAGAAGTTTAAAGTGATTCAAAGGACATATTGAGGCATATATATTAGTATTTAGTTTTAAAATACCTCCCAAACAAAATAATTCTACACCCATTAAGCCCTAAAAAATCTCTACTATGATGCATGAAGAGGAAGAATTGAAACATGATATATCAAAGTTACATGACCAATTGCAATAAATTTCACTCCCACAAAGAGAAACCAAAGATGAAATGGATGGATTAAAAAGGTAAATGTATGGAGTAAAAGGCAACATGGAGTTTTTTAAAGTAGACATGGATGCGATGAATGTCAATTTGGAAGGTTGAAAAAGTTGTTGCAGGAAAGGCTTCCCAGTGACAAGGTAATCCATGAAAATCATGATGAGTAAAAAAGGGATATGAATTATGATTTTAAAGACTCCAATGTGGGGTTTAAGAAACACCACATTCCAAATATAGATATGAGGAAGTTTTATGGCAAGGAACTGGTAACATGGATACTACATATGGAGCAATATTTTGATCTGCAGGATGTGCAACCCTCACAAAAGGTACGTATTGCATCTTTATATTTAGAACCCAATCAGTTTATATGGTATACATGGCTTTTTTCTCATAAGACACTTGTCACCTGGTCAATTCTTACGGAGGAAATAATAGCACACTATGAAGATACAAAGAGCAACAACTTTTTTATCCAATTGATAAATCTCAAACAAAAGGGTTCAATGGTGGAGAAAATTGAAGACTCCAAAAATATAATATTAGGGTAACCGATATTCCAAAGGAGATTAGGATTGATGTCTTCATAGGGATTTTAAAATTTAAATCCAACAAGAGGTTCACCTTTGGGACCCTGATCCATTGAAGAAGGAATTCAGGGTGGCAAGAAAAGTTGAAAGCAAAACTAAGGCAATAAGGAAGTCTGCCACTCACAACTATAGAGATGGAAGTGTTATTGCTCCTAGTCTTCCACAACCTACAAGGTTAACACCACAAAAATTGGAGTAAAAAAGAGTAAAAGGGATTTGTTATAGTTGTGATAGAAAATACACTAAAGGTCATAAATGCGTTGAGAAGAAATTATTCTACATAGATTGTGAAGAGGAGGAAGAAAAGGAACAAGAAACATCAAAAGTATAGGATATACACCAAGAACCAACCCCATAGAAACAAGAAATGAATCGGATCATATATTGTAATACATTAGCAAGAATCACCACTCCTTAAACTCTCAATGTAGAACGATATATCTAGAAGATAAAGGTAATAGTTCTCATTGATTCGGGTAGTACCCATAATTTTATTCATTGTAAGATAGCCGAGGAATTGAATTTGTTCCTATATCCAGTACCAGAGTGTCAAGTGATGGTTGCAAATAGAGGAACTATAAATAGATCTAGAAAGTGCCATAATATCAAGCTAACCATGGGGGAAATATGTATTGAATAGTCCAATACTTTCCATTCCAATGGGTGGTGTTGATGCTATATAAGAGTTCAATTTTTGCAATCTTTGGGAACACCAGCTTTTAGTTTTCAAGAATTTTTCTTGAATTTTTTTTGGGAAGGAAAGGAAGTTGAATTAAGGGACATCATAGGGAAACCAGGAAATATAATTATCTCTAATGGCATGAAAGATCTTATGAATAAAGAACAACAGGGCATCATTGCACAATTATTCTCAGTAGTGGTTCAAACACCGAAATCATCTATTTCTCCAGATTTTCAAAAATTCTTAGACAATCATTCCAAGGTATTTGAGACTCTCAAATAACTCCCACCTATTCATGATCATGACCATGCTATTCATTAGATTCTAGGAAGTGTTCCTCCAAACATCAGACCTTACAGATATCCATATGCCTAAAAAAGTACAATTGAATGTATGGTTGTAGAAATGCTATAGGCTGGTATAATTTAACCTAGTCAAAGTTATTTCTCTACTCCAGTAGTATTGGTACACAAGAAGGATGAATGATGGTGTATGTGTCCATATTATAGGGAGCTCAAAAAGATCACTATAAAAGATAAATTTCGCATTCTTGTCATTGATGAATTTTTGGATGAATTACATGGAGGTATCATCAAATTAGAATGAAAAGGGAAGGCATTCCAAAAATAACATTCAGAACTCATTAGGGTCATTATGAATTTTTGGTCATGGCTTTTAACCTTACTAATGCACCTTCCACATTTCAAGGTTTGATGAATTCCATTTTCAAACCCTTCATGAGAAAATTTGTGTTAGTATTTTTTGATGAGATACTAATATATATCAAGTCTTGGAAGGACCATTTTCAACATATTGGTAGGGTGCTCAAACTATTGGAGGAGAAAAATTTATATGAGAAAACATCCAAATGTTTCTTTGGAGTACAGGAGGTGGAATATCTGGGTCATATTGTATCTCATGAGGGTGTTAAGGTAGACCCTGACAAAATTAAATCCATTAAGGAATGGAAAATCCCCACAACCATAAAACATCTTCAAGGATTTATCGGGTTGACAGGGTATTATCACAAGTTTGTTGAAAATTATGGGAGAACAACATCACCTCTAACAACATTACTAAAGAAAGATGCATTTTCTTGGACTCCAAAAGAAACTAAGGCCTTTGAACATCCTAAAGAGGAAATGTGCCAAACACTGGTCTTAAATATTCCAGACTTGACAAAAACCTTTATTGTGGAATGTGATGCCTCAGGAAATGGAATTGGTCTTATTTTAATGCAAGACAAAAGTCCTATTTCTTTTGAAAGTAATTCAATCAAAGGAAAGTATTTACACAAACTTATTTATGAGAAGGAAATGTTGACAATACTACATGCACTAAAGCAATGGATACCTTAGCTAATGGGAAGACACTTCAAGGTAAAAATAGATCATGATAGCCTTAAATAATTTTTGGAAAAAATATTATCTTTAGAAGAAAAACAAAAATGGGTCACAAAGATATTGGTTTATGACTTTGAAATCATCCACAAAAAACTGAAGAAAAATGTTGTTGCAGATACACTCTGAAGAAAGGATGAGGATGTGGAAGAATTTCTTTGTGCCATTTCTATTATCCAACCTAATTTTATAGTTGAAGCAAGAGATGAATGGAAGAATGACAAAGTTGTGTGGAAACTCATTCAAAAATTGTAGCAACATACCAGTACATCATATACATTTAGCTGAAAAAAGATTTATTATGGTACAAAGATCACTTAAATATTTGTAATAATTCCCAACTCAAGCATTAGATTCTTTTGGAATTGCACACCTCCCCATTAGGAGGGCACTCGTGATTTTTGAAAACTTACAATAGGGTCAAGAAGGAAGTTTTTTGGGATGGCCTTAAATATGATATTTAGAAGTTTGTGGTAGAATGTTTGGTTTTCCAACAAAATAAAGTTGATACAATTAAGACCTTGGGTCTGTTACAACCTTTAGCCATTCCAATTCAACTTTAGGAGGAGGTCCCAATGGATTTTATCACAAGTTTACCGAAGTCTGAAGGAAAGAGTGTCATCATGGTGGTAGTAGATAGACATACCAAGTATTCACACTTTTGTGCATTATCTCATCCTTGAAAAAGCTAGTACAATGGCTACTACATTTATGGAAATAATTCAAAATATACATGGAAACCCAAAGATTATTATAAGTGATAGAGATCCCATTTTCACTAAAAAAAAATTAATGAAATTATTTTCTTGTCTTGTTAGTCAATTATCTCATAGCTCATCTTATCATCCTCAATCTGATGGGGAAACTAAGATAGTGAAAAAATGTTTGGAAGGATATCCACATTGCTTTGTATCTGATAAACAAACACAATGGGTCAAGTGGTTACCTCTAGCTGAATGGTGGTAGAACACTTTCATCCATACTGCAACAAAAATTACCTTAGTTATGGCACTTTATGGATATCATCCACCATCCATCACATCATCTTTAAGAGAAAATTCTAAGGCTCAAGTCGTGGAAGATCACTTCGAGCATCAAAAACAATTTCTACAACTCTTAAAGGATAACCTCACTCTAGCACATAATCGAATGAAATAGTAGGAAAATCAACATCACAGTGAAAGAAGTTTTGATGTTAGAGACTAGTTATTTTAATTGATACAACCATACAAATAAATGTCCCTCAAGCAAGCTAAGAAGGATAATAAATTATCATCCAAGTAATATGGTCCTTACAAGGTTTTGCAAAATATTGGTACTATGGCATATAAATTGGAGCTACCTACATCTTCCCAAGTACAACCAGTTATTCATGTTTCATGCTTAAAGAAGGTTATCGGTGACAAGCTCCCATTTCAAACAGGGTTGCCAGAACTTGACGAAGAAGGAAAAATCATATTTGAGCCTGAAGCAATCATGGAAACAAGAAACTGACAACTATGGAATCGATTAATTTCAAAGTAGCTCATAAAGTGGAAGAACTTACTTGCTAAAGATTCCACATTGGGGGATTAAAATTTTATACAGAAGCATCTAGAACTACTCAAGTGTTGAGGACAACACTTTTTTGAAGGAGAGGGGCATGTTAGGTCCCTATAATACTAGTATATTCCCCTTATGGTTATTGTTAGTTTAGCCCCATATTTTTATTGTTGTGCCCATGTATCCCCCATGTTATTATTATTGTGCCCTTACATTATTATTGATATGTAAGCTCTGATTATACTGTGACCCCTTAGACCCCTATATATACCACGAAGATCTTATCATTTGTATCATCTAGGAATTGGTCATTTATGTAATGTAAAGGAGGTTCCCCTCAAAGAGGAGAATTTCTAAGTCATTGATCTATATTTTCTTCTATTTTGAGCGCTGGTTGCATAACAAATTATGCAACAAATTTTTTAGTATATACTTTAAGACCTTCCCAAAATAAAATATTTCTTGCTCCTATGATATGTCTTCAAGAACCTTAAATTTCCTCCTATAGGAGAAGTGTGTAATTCCAATAGGACATTCTATTTAAGTTGAGAATTCTTACATAATTATTAGTGATCTTGATACCATAAAAAATCATTTTTCCATATAAATTTGTCTACTACGTTAGGTTCCTCCAATAGTATTGAATGATATTGCATATCTTCTCATCTTGTTGCCATTTTCTGCTTGCATTTTGAATCCAATCAATTTTTGGATTGGAAATAACACATAGTAAACCATTTGTTTCTTCCTCCTTAAGAGTAAATCGACTACAACAGTTTGTTTTCCCTTTTTGTAGATAATTTCAAATTCATAACCCAACATTTTCGTGACCCATTTTTTTCTCTTCTAAATATAGTCTTTTCTCCAAGAAGCCTTAAAACTATCATGATTTGTTTTTACTTTGAAGTGTCTTCCTATTAGGTATGGATGGCATTTCTTAATTGCATGTAGTATGGACAAAAAATATTTTTCATAGACGGGTCTAGGTAAGTTATTTCCTTTAATTTCACTACTTTCAAAGGAAATAATCCTTATTCTTGCATCAAATCTGCACCAATTCCATGGATTGATGCATCACACTCCACAATGAATATTTTTGTGAAGCCTGATTTTGCCAAATGAGAGTTGTACCCATAGCCTCTTTAAGTTATTCAAATTCTTTGGTTGCTTTTTTAGTCTAAGAAAATTCCTTCTTCTTCAATATTTTTTTAGGGGTGCTACTATTTTACCATGATTATTGACAAATTTGTGATAATATCTTGTCAATCCTAAGAATATTTTAAGTTTCTTAACGATATTTGAGATTGGTCATTCCCTCATAGCTTTGATTTTGTTAGGATCAACCTTAACACCACCATGTGATACAATATGACTCAAATATTCTAGTTCTTGAACGCCAAAGGCACACTTGGAAGGCTTTGCATATATTTTTTTTTCTTCCAATAGTTTCAAGACCCTGTCAACATGTTGCATGTGCTTTTCCCAAGATTACTTGTAAACTAGTATGTCATCAAAAATACTAATACAATTTTTTTTAAGGTTTAATTCATCAAGATTGGAAATGTTAAAGGAACATTTGTATGTCCAAATGGCATAACCAAAAACTCATAATGAACTTCATGTGTTCTAGAGGATGTTTTGGGAACATCTTCTTGCCTCATTCTAATTTGATGATATCGAGAATGAAGATCCAACTTAGTAAAGAAGATTGCTCTATGCAATTCATCTAACAATTCATTAATGACAAGTTTAGGAAACTTTTCCTTGATTGTCATTTTGTTCAACTATCATTAGTCAAAGACATATATTCCACAATACATCCTTTTTTATAACCATCACCATTGGCGAAGAGAAAATTTGAATAGGATGAATGATGACTTCCTCTAACATTACTTGAACCATACACTTAATCTCACTCTTTTGTGCATGTGGATATCTATAAGGCTTGATGTTAGCTGATACACTTGCAGGTTGCAAATTAATAGCATGGCCATGATCTTGGATAGGTGGAAGACCCTTAGGCATTTCCCCAAATACCTTATCATGTTTTTAAATATCTTTTTGAATATCCATTGGGGTAGAGGATATAGATGTTTGAACATCTAATGAACAAAATTGTGAAACTACAACTTGTTTCCATTTGAAGAATTTTTTTTTTTGTTTGTTATTATAGCTTATCACTTTAATGGGTTTCCCTTGGATACCTTTAAGCTCAATTTCTTTTCCTTTTGAGAAAAATATTACAAAAATATCTTGGAAATTAAGGGCCAATGTTTTCAGTGATTGTAACAATGGACCCCCAATACAACATCAACCCCACCCATTTGCAATGAAATCATGGGAGTAACCAATAAATACTCCCCCATATTCAACTTAATATTATTGCACTTCCCTAAATAATTTACAATAACTCCATCTACAATCATCACTCTAAATTTTGGTGTTATATATGCAAAGAAATTAAGCATTTTTTTCAATTTGTAATTGACTAAGTTCTGGGTACTATCTAAATCAATCAATTTTGTTACCCATTTCCTTTTGATATTTCCCTCTATCTTGAGGGTTTATGGAGTTTTGATGATTGCCAATGCATGACAATATATTGTTGAATTAGTCTCTTCTAGATCTAGATCTTATGAAGTTTCCACTTCTTGATCTTCTTGATATTCACAATCTATGTATAATAACTTATTGTCATTGTATTTATGCCCCTTACTATAATTTTTTCACATTTGAAACATTGTCCCTTTTCTCTTCTTTCATCCATTTCTTGAGGAGTTAACTTTGTCAATTTAGGAAAAGGAGCATGATATTGTCTATAGTTATTGGAAACCAATTTTCTGGTGGCCATATTTTTACTTTTAATTTTGTTGAAGAATGTAACTAGTATTAGTCTTCATAATTATACTTATCAAAAGAAAACTTATTATTAAAGAAAATGACTTATTAAAGCATGGGTTTCATGCTTGGTGATGAGCCTCAATATTGTAACAAGAATGCTGCAACTCCTAAGGCTACCAAATTTAATTATCAACTTGGGGTTCGTACAGACTTAACAGCTATTTGCACTATATGTGCAACATAACATGTGCCCTTCCTTTGTTGTCATGATGTAATAGAGTGCATGTAATGAAATCAAATCCTAACTAGTTGCATAAATGGAAATGCTTGAAATGGAAACCTTAACCTATTACAAGAAAGAAAATACAAGGAAGGAAAAACTATTATAATTTCATAAACTAAATATCATTAATTAAATATCAATAATTACATTTCAAAGAGTTTAGATCCATTAACAGAGTTCATTGGATGTGGCAATAAAAAAATCATTATTGTATTATCCAATTCATAAATTTGTCCATTAACCCAATTCGCTGAGATGTTTTGCATGGGTAAAAAGGAAAGTCCTAAGTGGTGTTTATTCCTCCTCAACCATTGATTTAGAGCCTATGTGTCATGATTCAAACCTAAGGCAAAAAAACCAGCCTTTTTGAGAAAATCTGGAAAGTATATACTAGGATGTCTTAGGTCTCCATTCCAAGTGGAATCACTCAAAAATACCCCTACTAACACATGCTATAGAATAGCAAAAAAATACTAGTATAAAATCTAGAAATTCGAGAACTAGTTAACTAGCTAATCTATCAAATGCCTAACCTAATCAAGTGAGAATGCAATGGGGTAAATTTTTTTATTAACTAGATTTTTTTTTTGATATAATTCAATTTGAATCAACTTGATTGAAGCTTGTTAGCATATTTTAAAAAATAACAAAAATTTACTACTATTTGCCACAAGGGACTTCCAGAAGTTTAGATTTGGGAATAAGAAAACTAATCCAAGTAGCTCAATGATTACTATGAAATTACAAATATGCTAAAAGGATGAAATCATGCTTTTTATCCTGTGAAATAACTTACCTCAACCATTTAACCCAATCTACAACAAGAAATCATCAATACTAAATGCGTAAATAGAAAGAGACAAGAACAAGAGATGCATGTGAATAAGAAGTGAAAGGAAGAAAAGTAAATGATTCAAAAGGGCTTTGAGGCTCATGGGATGGCCAAGCCCAAGGAAAATCAGAGTCCTATGAAGGAGACCAATATTTAGAAGCTGAACATGGCACCAATCTTCATTATTTCCATCAATACAATTACATCACTGCAAGTAAAATCAAAGTGGAGCTACAAAAATACGATTTCACTCCATAAGAAGACTAATCAAAATCAACCCCTAGGGGCAAATTCAACTTGGTACTTATAAAAAATGATTAGGAAGCATTGCCCATGAAAGGAGGAAGATTTCCCCTCCAAAATACCTCAAATAGTGGATATGGTTCCCAACACTAGGAAGCTACATAAAATTATAGGAAACACATTCCTAGATTTTCTCAATCATTGGAGCTCTAGAATATTTGCATTAATTTCATAATATTGTATTAATTTATTATCCAATATTGATCCTATTGTAGTAGGGAGAAAGTCCCTAAATTATTTCCTCCTCTAAATCTCCATAATCTGCCCAATATTCTACAAAAATAAATAATATTAGGCACAAATATGCAATTATCCATAAACCTTCCTAATGGACATATTAAATCTAAAACAAATGTTAAGTGTAGAAGGAGAGTTTTAATATAACCTTCGTGTGCCTAAGAAAGGCTAGATGGGCCTTAACTTATGTCTAATTTGGAGTCCCGTCACTTGTGTCATCATTTTATATGTCAAAGCCTCCATTGAAGGCTTCTAGGTTTTGTCTTGAGTGATTAGAGTCGTTTTCATTTTTATTAGACCTTTCTTGGACTTTTCTCTCATATAAAAATAATCATTTTTGAGTCAAAAAGGTAATTTTCCACCTCCTCACCAAGTCACCCCTGTCTCCAAGAAGTTGACCTACATTAAGGCAATTCAACCTAGTAGAAAGACTATATAAGGAGAGGCAATTCGACCTATTTGTCACTTCCACTCAACAAGTTTGGTATTCAAGCAAGAGAGGCAGAAAAAGGGTGTGAAGTAGCTCGAAGAGGATGAAATTTGTTGGGAAAACTAAATGAAGTTTCTGGGCTATATATCTCTCACACATACGAATTTTTAGGCAATTGTTGGGGTTGAATTTTTTTGTTTATTGCAAGGCTAAAATTGTGTTGTTGGGGGCCCAAGTTATGTTGGTGGGGGGACAAATTTTGGATCAAGTTGCTACTAGGAAGTTGTCACTTGGAGTATTATATCAAGATCATATGTTGCAAGGAAGGGTTAACTTGGTGGTTGGAGGAGGTCTTTGTCCAGGTATAATAAGTCTAGGAGTGTCTCATTTTGATTTGAATCTACTAAAGGAAGAGTTTTTTTATTGTATTTTCCCCTTATAGGGGTTTTTCCCTGGCTGAGTGGCTACATCTTGTGTATATTTTTATTTTGATATTCATATACATATAATTTGGTAATTTATTGATGAAATATAAGAAAACTAAGAAGTAAAAGAAGCCAACATAATTAACAAGTAATTATCAAGAAAGAAAAATCAAACCCTAATTCACATAAGCATTAATTTATCAATATGGTATCAGAGCTAAGGCCAAAGAAGGTTGAAGATCGTGTTTTTGGCTTGGAAGAAAAGTTTACTCCCTCTTTGGAAAGTTACTTGAAGATGGGATTCAATATTGTAAGAATTGCAAGAAGTTGGATTGGAAGGATCATCTACAATCTATCTAGGAAAGTCAAGAGTGAAGGTCTCTTTGTTGCACTTACAGGTACTATTGATGATGACAATACATGGATCATTAATATTTGAGAATCTAGACATATGATTGGAGAAAGTGGACAAACTCATACTCTATCAAGGGAACCATCATCACGTTTAGTGGAGCTAGGAGGCAACAATGGTTATGCAGTCAAGGGCCTTGGATCTACATCATTGAAGTTGGAAAATGGAGAAAATATACATCTCAACAACATTCTATATGTCCCATGTTTGAAAAATAATTTACTTTAAATTTCTTGTTTAGAAGATAAAGGATATAGGGTTTCTTTTGTAGATGGAAAAATTTGGTTTGGGGAAAATATTCAAGTATTGAATAAGAAAAGATTATTAGAGTTCATGAAGGGAGACTATATAGATTTATAACACCATCTCCTTAAGCCCTATTTCACATGGAGATCAACCCTATCAAACTTTGGCATAGAATATATGGGAATATTCATTACAAGATAATACCCTCTCTTAGTTAAATGGTAGAGGGCATCCCCAACATTAAGGCAGATCATGAAGGAGTATGCAAGGGATGTGCTTTGGGAAAGAATACAAGGAAACCTTTTACAAGCAATGATACAAGGTCTAAGGAGATATTAGACCTCATTCATTCTAATGTGTGAGGCGATGTCTAACAAATTTCTTGGAGGCCATATTTATTGTGTGACCTTCATTGATGACTAGTCTAGAAAGACATGGTTTTACCTTCACAAAACTAAGGATGAAGTATTTGAAAAGTTCAAGGAATTTAGATATGAAGCGCAAACCTTAATCAAAAGAAATATAAAAACTTTGAGATCCAAAAATGGAGGGGAATACACCTCAAAATAATTAATTACATATTGCAAAGAAGTAGGTATTAAGAGGGAGCTCATTGTTCCCTACAACACCAAACAAAATGGAGTTGCAAAAAGGAAGAATAGAACCATTGAAGAATGCATACGGACTATGATATTTGATCAAGACCTACAAAAATATATATGGGGAGAAGCAACCATGATATTAGTATATATACAAAATAGAAGTCCACATATAATCCTTGATAATATGACACTAGAAGAAGCTTTCATAGGGAAGAATCCATGTGTAAAAAACCTTTGAATCTTTGGGTGTCCCGCATACATCCATGTTCTGAAATACAAGCGAAAGAAGTTGGACTCTATAAGCATAAAATGAATCTTCGTTGGCTATAGCCTTTTGTTAAAGGCCTATAGAATCTAGATCAAGGAACGAAGACAAATTGAAGTTAGCAGATATGTTATATTTGATGAAAATCATGCCTACAAAATATCCAAGGATATACCAATTGAATCTGATGGTGAATGTGTACCACTATTTTAAGAAGAAAAGCATCATGACAAGGCAACTAAAAACCAAGAAGAAGAAGTAGAAGAAGGACCAAGTGAGCCTATTTAACCTGTAATCATTCTTGAAATGAAGAAGAGACCAAAATGGTTAAAAGATACACTTGAATATGTAGAAGGACATGGAGCTACCAAAGGAACTTTTAGATAAAGAAAAAGACCAAAGAGATACTCAGGTTATGCATCATACATGACAAAATTGATAGAAGATGAACCTAATACGTTTGAAGAAGTTTCTCATCAAGAAGAATGGAAGAAGACGATGCAAGAAGAATATAAATCTATCATGAAGAATGGAGTTTGGGAAATCATTCCTAGACCTAGTGACAAATTGGTTTTCAATTCCAAATGGATCTTGAAAATAAAACATGCAGTTGATGGAAGCATAGAAAAATAAAAATCTCGATTTGTTGTAATGGGTTTCTCACAAAAGGAAGGTATATACTATGAAGAAACCTTTGCTCCTACTACTAGGTATACTACTATAAGATCTTTGGTTTCGCTAGATGCTACTATGGGGTGGAATATCCATCAAATGGATGTTAAGAAAATATTTCTAAATGGAACCATTAATGAATTATACATTGAACAACTGGAAGGCTTAAAAATAAATATCATAGATACACATGTTTTCAGACTCAAGAAATCCCTATATGGCTTAAAGAAAGCTCCTAGGGCATGGTATGCAAGGATGGATGCATATCTCTTAAGAATTGGATTCGTCAAATTTTTTACTGATCCAAACCTATACATCAAGGTGGTGAAGAATGAAACAAACATTATACTACTATATGTGGATTATTCTTTTATTAAATGTGTGAAGCGTTGAATACTAGAATGAAAGAAAATGTTGGTAGTTGAATTCGAAATGAAATATTTTTTACTCATGCACTGTTACTTAGACTTGGAAGTCTAGCGAAAACTTGGTGAGATATATCTGGGTCAAGGAAAATGCATAATCAAGATGTTGCAAAAAATCAGTATGATGGATTCCAAGCCTATGACTACTCCCATTATCACTAATCTCAAGAAGTTGAGAAGCTTCGACTCTAGTCGCATTGATCCTATTAGCTATTATAAGTTAGTGGGTTCTCTAATGTAAATGCTAAATGCAAGACCTGATATATGTTTTGCTGTAAATTTTCTAATTCAATTTCAGTTGGAGCCTTGTCATGATCATTGGATAACTTCCAATAATATTTTGAGATACTTACATGGCATTATACATCACTACCTGAAGTATGATGGAAAGAAAGTCAAGTTAACATGTTTTACCGATTCAGATTGGGGTGGCAGTGAGACTGAATGAACAAGCACTATCGGTGGATGTTTCAGTTTGGGATCTGCAATGATTTCATGGATGAGTAGAAAACAATATCTTTTTTTTTTAAGTAGTGTTGAAAAAAATATGTTGTTGCATGTAAAGTAGGAAAGGAAGTTGTTTGGTTAAGAAAACTCTTGTCAAATTTGCTTGGAAAGCCTTTGGAACCTACAATGATAAATTGTAATAATCAAAGCAACACCAAGATGTTTTAAGACCCTATATTCCATGCAAGGATGAAGCATATCAACAAAAATTACCACTACATTAGGATTTGGGTTCAAGATGGGATCATGAAGCTACAATATATTCCAACATATGAACAAGTAGCTGATGTACCGACGAAGTCTCTTCCAAATAAGAAGTTTGAATATTTTAGAAGCATGATTAGGTTGGTTGATGTTACAGACTTAGTTGATAGGGAGAGATGAAGCATCTAATGGCAATATTCTTGGGATGACATCTGACCGACCTATGAGTTGATGTCGATCCTGAAGAGGGAGGGTGGCGTTGGTCATGGAGCTTCAACCTTGGATACACGCCTAGATCCCTATGTTGGTGGTAGAGCTTAAAAGCCTAATGGTACCTAGAGTTGGATAAATCTTTAGTCCCCTTAATCCCACCTGAATAGATTACCCTATTCATGTACCTAGTTCACAATATTGAGTGTTTTAGATCTCTTCGTAGTTCATATCATTTTTTAATCTTCCATGTACTTGTATATGTGTAGTTATGAATACCTCCTTAGTTAAGAGGGAGACTTGAAGAATGTAACTAGTATTGGTCTTCATAATTGTACTAATCAAAATAAAATTTATTATTAAAGAAAATGACTTATTAAAGAATGGGTTTCATGTTTGGGTCATCATTGTCTAGGTTAAAGCCTCCATTGAAGGCTTCTAGGTTTTGCCTTGAACCATTAGATTCATTGTCATTTTTATTAGATCCTTATTGGGATTTTGTATCATGTAAAAAGAATTATTTTTTAGTCAAAAAGGTAATTTTTCACCTCCACACCAAGTTAGCCCTATCTCCAAGAATTCTGCCTAAATTAGGGAAATTTGACCCAACAAAAAGGTTATATAAGGAGAGTCAATTCAACCTATTTGTCACATTCACTCAACAAGTTTGATATTCAAGAAAGAGAGGAAGAAAAAGAGTGTGAAGTATATGGAAGATGAAAGTTGGAAAAACTAAATCAAGATTTTGGGCAGTTGTTGGGGCCGAAAATATGTGTAAACTATAGGTCTAAAATTCTATTGCTAGGGGTCGAAGTTTTGTTGCAAGGGGGGCGAAATTCTGGACTGAAATTGTTGTTGGAAATCTGTCACTTGGAGTATTCTATCAAGATCATATGTTGCAGGGAAGGGCTGACTTGGTCATTGGAGGAGGTCTTTGTCTAGGTCTAAGAAGTGTGGGAGTGTCTCATCTTGATTTGAATCTACTAAAGGAAGAGTTCTTGACTGGGTTTCCCCTTATAAGGGTTTTTCCCTGGCTGAGCACCTACATCTTGTGTCTCTTGCTCTTATGATCTTCATATACATATAATTTGGTAATTCCCTAATGGAATGTAAACGAATAAAGAAGTAAAAGAATCCAACATAATTCACAAGTAATTATCAAAAAAGACGAATAAACCTTAATTCACATAAGCATTGATTTCTTAACAAACTTCCCTTGCTAGAATGAAAGCAAGCTCTATAGATTTAGGTTCGAATAGACACATCTAATATTGGATGCCTTCCTTTAAATCTCCCATAAATGAGACTAACAAGTTATCTTATGAAATATTCTTTACTTTGAGACTCAACTTTTGGAATTGTTGAATATTCTCTGTAACTAGACCTTTTTGTTGAAGATTTACTAGTTGACTAAATAAAGCATTGCTCTTAATATCCCCATAATGCACTACAAATTCCTCTATAAAATTGGACCAAGATAATATAGTCCTTTTTTCTTTACCAAAGCCATTAATACCATAGATGTTGGTCTTGTTATAGAAACATGGATGGGATATTTACCTTTTGTAACGATTCCATTTGGTGTATATCAAAGTATTACTCCATCTAAAGTATCCATGTTGCAGGATCATTACCATCAAAATTCCTCATATCAATCTTCAAAATCTAGTCATTCCTTGTTGCTAACTTAAAGCCCTAATGATGTGGATATTCAATTGAAAATTCATGACTATGGTTCCGTGATTCAAAATTTGTATTCTCCAATTGTGATAACATACTCCCCATATGATATTGATTCTCAACAATATGCTTCTCCTTATATACATGATATCCTTGGATCTCCACATCCCTTTTAGGATGCCTCTACAAGATTTCCATAACAATCATGGATTTTCATATTTATTCCTTAATTTCATTCATCTTCCTTTCTATTACTTCCTTATTTTCATTAATATTCCTTTCTATTCCTTCCTTATTTTCATTCATTTTATTTTCTATTTCTTATTTATTTTCATTCATATTCTTTTCCATTTCTCTTTTAAGTGTTTCTTGAGAACTTGAGAAATCCACCCCTTTCAACATACTACCATTCATTTCATTAAATTCCTTCTCTAATTGAGATAACCTAAATTATAATTATTCATTTTATTCATGAGTCAAGGATGGTCCTTTAGTAGATTTAACTAGTGTATTAGCCTTCTTTGGAGGTGCTTTGGAAAACAATAATATCCCTCCTCTTTATTAAAACAAAAAAAAAAAATAGATCTAATAATGAATAGTTAGGCCACTAGTAAGTTACATACCTTAATTTGAATAATGGATAAACATTTATTGATATATATCTAAGATTTTATCCCTTCTGGATAAAATATTTGTTTTGTAATACTTTGATATGTAGTTTCTACACTTTCGTAGGTGTGAACTGAATCTGATGTGCCAACTGAAAGTTATAGTAACTTTCCCAAAACTTCTTGATATTTTTGCCTCTTCCAATGAGAAAACTTGTATAGAATTCCATGTGTCCAATTCTTGAAATATAATTTTGAAACTTGTACTTGAGGTACCTATATGTCTCCTAAATTTTCTAAAGATTAATAGTATGAAAATTTCCAACCATGAAGATATAGAAAATTAACCAAGTTAAGTTGTTTAAAATTTGTTTCATGACTATTCACAAACCTCAACTTCCATTGGGTATAAATCCATAAGTATAATGATCCAAGATCTGTAACTTGGACTAGCTGTTTAACACATTTTTTTCTCAATGTGGTCCTAGTTTCATGATATGAAGCCTCAAACCAAAAAGGTTATAGTGAAAATGTCAAATTGACATGTTTGAGATAAAATTTAGGATAAATCAGAAATCCTAACTTTCTTGGACCATACCTCTGAAAATATAGTGAAAAAATACCTAAAAAACGAACCAGAGATTTCTAAAGATGTCTTCACAAACTTTTGTAGGTTTCACCAATTGGAACCTACCAGAAATAGTTATAGCGAAAATGCCAGGATGACATGTTCGACGCAGCAAAACCCAAGGATTAAGAGATCTGATATCAAATTGTATTATCCTTGCACTTTAAAAATGATAAGAAACCAATAATTATAGTCGACTTTAAGGGGGAAACCTCCTTTTATAGTAAATACAATGAACAAAAAAATATTAGATGATCTTAATACTAGGTCTCCTTAGTGTGTGTGTGTGTGTGTGTGTGAGAGAGAGAGAGAGAGAGAGAGAGAGAGAGACAAAGGAACAATTATAATAAAATGGGACCATGATTGGTTCTAGCCTACTCTTGAAGCCTCGAAAATCACTACAACAACATGGGGATTACCACCCGGTTCGGACCTTAAAGCAGCTCCTTTTCCGTTTGGAATGGTGGTTTCAACTGGTTCAACTAGGTCCAGTTACCTTCTCTCAATCTCCAATGAATTTAAAATATGACTTTCATTCACCAATGGAGAAGAGACATCAGATCAAATCTCTTGTTGATCAGGGAAGAAAGTGATCATTGCGCTAATTTAGAGCTCAACCAATCCACTACTAAAGTTTTGCCTCTTTGGGAAGAGCACTTAAAAGAATGTAGAAATTAATCTAAATGCAAACTTATTTTAAGATGCAAGCGAAATGAACTATCTTAATCCTATCTCAATTAGGCAGATATAGATTTAACCCAACCAAGAGCAAGATATTTAAAGTATTGGGATTTAAATATGTCTGACTTATAATGAATATCAAGCTAATGAAGTAGTTCAATTAACTGACATTATGAATACCGCACACATCCTATTGAGACCTTTTAACTAAAATAATCAATCAGCAACACTCAGGAAAAATTTCTCAGAATGATTTTGATCATTTAATCAGTAACTTGAATTATTAAACAATAATATGTGGAAGAATTTCTCAACATATCACTATTCAACAAATCAGTTTTAAAAGATAAATTTATGAGTAAATAGTTACTTAGAAATCAGAATTCAGCCCATAAGAGCAGAGATAAATAATAACATAAAATAGAGACAAATTACCCATATCGACAAAAGTGCACAAATATGTAAGTAAATTGACACAATTCTATTATCATAAAATAAAACCAGCATTTAAAACAATAGTATTCAAAAATAACAATTTATTGAATCCATTTCTCCAGCTCTGGTCTCTAGTAGTCCTTTACAATGCCTGAGTTTCTGCTTTCAGAAGCAAAGCTATAATAGTGCAAACTCTATTCTACATAACTTGGAATGTAAAAGAAAAACCCCAATAATCCCCAGATCTGAGATTCCACTCCTCCCACCTACAACTCTAAATCTCTATTACAAAAATGCTTTTAGAATTCAAGAATTGCAGAGGAGAGCAACCCTTATTACATTCTGCAATCTGTTATTTATAATATCTCAAAAGTATTTTTTGAGATGAGAATTTGTTGAAGAAAAATCTGCCCAATTCAATTCTTTTTGCTCAAAATTCCAATCTTTAATTGCTGGAGCATTCTCATTGATTGATATCATTTTCTCCATATCTCTTCTACTGTTTTTCTGCAAAAGAAATCAAAATAAATTAAGATGCAACCATAAAATCAAAATGTCATTTCTGGCATTAAAACAAATCCAATCAAATGCAATTTAATTAATTAATTGAAAATAAAATATAAGCTCTCTATTGATGCTTGGGATGGTTTAATTGACCAAGGATATCATTGACGAATGGATCTGTATTCAGAAGAGGCTTGAACAATGAAAATGCAAAAAATAAAACTCAGAAAATTAATTTTGTTTTAAAAATTCGGAGCTTGATCTTTTGCTTGATTTTTTACCCAATAAATGATCTATTAGTGAAACCTCCTCAGAAATGTTCTCCTTGATTTTATCTTTCCAATAAGTCGTCTTGGGCCTCATTTGGCCAAATAAAACTCAATCTATGAACATCCAAATTTGATGAGTCAAATTTCACATAATTCTAGAAATTCTATTGCTAAGTTAAAAAATCAGAATTTTAATTGAAAATCTAATTCTAAATTAAAATTCTAATTATTTAATAATTAATTCTAATTTAATTGTTAATTATGAATTAAACTAACTATTTAATAAACTGTTATTAATTAATCTAACTAACTAATATAATTAACTATTTATAAACTAATTAATCTAAATAATAATTTATTTTAATTTAATAACTTAATTAAATTTTATATATTAATTAAATTAATTTAAAATTCAATATTAAATGTTAAATAACTATTTTAATATTAACTACCCTACCACTCTATACTCATTCCACTCACGTATGAGTGAATTTGGAAACAAAAATAAATGAATCATGCATTTTGTTAATGCCCATTGCCTTATGACTTGGCAATAGCATATTGGCGAATGAGGTGTATCGCATTTTTTTTAAAGTTGCGATAAGATATTGTTGCGCTCCATCGATCGCATTATATATATATATATATATATTATATAATTAAATTTTTTATTAATTTAAAATTAATATAATATCAATTTTATTTTTGTTTTATTTTATTTATTTTAATGATTTAAGTATAATTTGTTAAATTGTATTTTCTTATTTAAACTTCAGTACTTTGATAACAATAAAAATATAAATTATAACTATTTTGACATTTTGGGTTTTCGAGATTAGTAATTTATTTGAAAATTGGAATCAATTACTAAAATCCCGATTCTTCTTAGTTTGGTTGTATAAGTAAAAATGAAAAATGTTAATAATAACTAATTAGGGGTTAATATTTAAAATAAATGCATTATTGAACTAATTTAATTACAAAAATGGAATATTGTATATTTTATGCATTTTTAACCCAGGCGACATAAGCTATTAGACTTCAAAGGAGTGCCATTTACAAAACAGTTGATTAAATGAGGTGAAACAAGCATCAATGGGAAGCTTATAAAAAAACTAAAATCGCGGCTGGGGAGGGAAGGAACTGGGGCAGATGTTCCACATGAAAGGGAAAGCTTCCAGAAAAGCGCTAAGAGTGTTGATACCTGCAAGGGGAAGACCGCGTGTCTGCTGCAATCACCAGTCGAAGGGAGGAAACGCACTAGGTTTTTGCGAAAACCAGACGGAGAGAGTTAATGGCTAATAATGTGAAATCGCCCGGGGTCGAAACTTGTCGCTTCCTCCCTGGTTTCCTCATCGCTAATAAACTTCTAATTGTTGCAACCAGTGATATAGCTTCCAACACAAAACACTTAATTCCTAGTAGATTAATGATCTATTGATTAAATGCACAACTAGGTTGTTCATTAACACAAAAATTCAGCCAAAGCAAAATTTATCAATCTCAATCACGAAAAATGACAACAAATTTTCTATCCAATCAAATTTCTTCATTAAAATTATTTAGAACTTGGGCTCCCTTCCTGGGAGAATGGCCTAGCTGCACAAATGAGGAATTACATACAACAAATGGATTTGATCCAACTGATAAAGTCCTCCTTGGTTGATC
Organism: Pinus taeda; assembly: GCA_000404065.3. Classification (NCBI taxonomy): domain Eukaryota; kingdom Viridiplantae; phylum Streptophyta; class Pinopsida; order Pinales; family Pinaceae; genus Pinus; species Pinus taeda. Next base: position 20,779 of record APFE031190224.1, on the reverse strand, counting down.
TAGATCTCCTTTCTAGTCCCTTCCACAGACCCAACACAACCACTGAGATGCATCTCTCAACATTGTGCTATTGTATGGTGTCTTCTCCTTCTCCTTAGCCTTGCTTTTATAACTTTACATTGAGTTAAATCTGTAACTCTAATCTCCAAAGTGATTGATAACTGAAATTAGATCTCGCCTCACTTGAGATCAAGGGCTAAAATTAAAACATAATCACTAAAATAATTTATTTTACTTTTCATAAGTTTACTTTAGCTCAATAAGCTAACATAATAATTATGTGATTTTTCTAAGTCTAACTTAGGCTAAGTTACAAAAACAACTTGCTCACACTAGAGCAAGTGTCTAAAGAGACTTTGGATGACTTTTATGTGCCTAGACACTTAGGCCTGTGCAAAAGTACCTATCTGAGCTACAAACATCAACACTCCCTCTTTGCAAGAGAGGTACTTCTGCCACCTAGAACTGACTTCAATACTAGAACTACATCTATTGTTGTGGTTGCTCCCTCTGAGCTGGAAACCTTCCTTTCCATTTGATCTAGAAACATCCTCAAAATCTTGTTGTCCTTGGTCTAATTCCTAGAAGCCTCCTGCTCTTGAACATCATGTAAAGTCATCTTGTACCAATAGACCATTTTGTCAAATTTGGAGGAATCTATCAACTACTCCTCCCCTCCTAAACTTGAAGGTTGATTCCCTCTGAGTTGCTCAACCTTCAGAGCTATCTACTAGTTGTTCTCTATCATTGATATGCTTCTTCTTATGGCCCTTGTGCTAATTCCTAGCATCCTCAAGAAACCTACTAGTTTATAGATCCGCAAAGATCTTCCTCATGGATCTATCTAGATCCTTTGAGACATTTACTAAAAAAAATAAGTTGCCAAATCCTTGACCAGTACGGTCTCCCTCTCTCCCTTTGAGGGCCGACCTTTGCCAATCTTGTAAGTACAGTCCTTCATAATATGCTCTGCTAGCCACTATCAGCTCATGCCTATCACGGCAGATCCCCTACTCAACAACTTTGCACCCATCTTGTACTTGTTGCCTGGCCTGCAGCAAACTTGCTCGTCGATATCACTTCTGGACTGGCAACTCCTCCATGGGCTCACAACTCTACCTTGCCAACTTATTGCAGTCTTGTTGTTATCCCTAGTGGCTCTCCCTGCCTCGACCTTTAGTTGCACCACTCATGGCATGTCTCCTCTACAATGCTCTACAACCGTGTGACATTCCTCGTGGTGGCTGTAACTGACATCAGATCTCCTCTCGCCCATGGTCTGCACACATGCTCATGACTATCCCCTGCCGACCAACCTGGCTATGCTACCTCCAAATTGTTGTCTATGACTCCTTGCAGACCCTCACAAGCAACCCACTCGTACCTTGATCTACTACAAATCAATGGCCTCCCAACGTCTACATGACAAACACCACAATTGTTGACACTTTTCTACAACCTATTTCCTACTGAATGATGTCTAATATGTGGCCATCCTGAAGCCCGCACATTATTGCCCTTGTCATGTCCTTCCATTCTTCCGATTCGATCTACCCGCCACCTATGCTACATCCCGTGCTTAGCCTTACATTTATTTGCGATCAATTTACCTTGCAGTCGGTCCAGTGGCCGATCCTTTATCAGCCAATTTCTTGTGTGCATGCACAAAATGGTGACTGCTAGTAGCCCTTGGCAGCTAGCTGCTAGCATCTGTTGACTACAATTGTTCAACTCTCCTCCACATACCCTACTTGAGTTGTCTGCCTTTTTCAGCTCTCCATAACTTCCTTTGGCTCTGTCCACAACTTGATCACCCTCCAACACACCTCCCCATGATCTCCCTACGCCTAAGCTCCTTTTTCACCCCATTATTGTTTCCTTCTATGGTCCTACCTGGCAATTGCTCAACCATGTCCTACAACAACCTGTCTCGGTCTTGATGGTGGCACCCTGCACACATCTTCGAACTTTGCATTGTTGTTGCCTCAACCCCCGGTGGCTGCTCCACTATGACTCAACCTTTGCGGCCCGCTGTTGTCAACCGCTAGGGCCCCTGACTGTCGCCCTCAATTTGTTGGCCCCAACCAAATTTGTTGGAAACGGGGTAGTTGTAGGCCACTAGCCATCAACCCCCCTTTCCATTTTTTTCATTTATCTTTATCTCGCCAAAAAAAAATGCCCCCTCTTAAAAAATTTACTTCAATGGAACTATACAGCTGATTTCTTCGGCCTTTCTTTAAAAAATAAAGAATATGCTTGTACGATTGCGGCCAAACCCAACTCTGACGATCTCGTACAAACCTAGCACCTATTATTTAGAGATTGGTACTCTTCAGAGTTTTCGCTTTGATACCATGTTAGAATTCCTACAAACCTAACACCCAACACTTAATTCCTAGTGGATTAACAAACTACTAATTAAATGCACAACTAGGTTCATTAACAAAAAAATTAAACGAAAGCAAAATTTACCAATCTCAATCACGAAAAATGACAACAAATTTTATCCAATTACAGTTATTCATTAAAAAATTTCAAAACTTACTTGGCCTCCCTTCCTAAGAAAATGTCCCAATTAAAGAATTACATACAACAACTGGATTTGATCCAATTGATCAAGCCCTCCTTGGCTACTCTGAATCTCCTTGCTGCTTCCTTCCTCGGACCTGATACACGCACTGAGATTCCCTCTCTCAATCTTGTGCCATTGTATGGTGTCTTCTCTTTCTCCTTAAGCCTTCCTTTTATAACTTTAAATTGAGTTAACTCTAATTTCCAAAGTGATTGATGACCAAGATTAGATCTTGCCTCACTTGAGATCAAGTGGTAAGATTAAAACATAATCACTAAAATAATTTACTTTACTTTTCCTAAATTTACTTTAGCTCAATAATCCAACATAAGAATTATGTGTTTTTCCTAATTCTAACTTAAGTTAAGTTACAAAAACAACTTATTCACACTAGAGCAAGTGTCTAAGGAGGCTTTGGGTGACTTCTACACACCTAGACAGGCCTATGCAGAAGTACCTGCCCAAGCTACAAACATCAACAATCTAACAATCTCCTTAAAGAATAATACAACAATGTTTGTGGCATCTCTAGCCATTTTGCATGGAATGGAATGCCTCAATTTGGAACATCTATCCACTACTATAAAAATGGGATTTTGAGTCTTGACCTCTCTATGTTTTGGGCAATACAAGAACAAATTTCGTGCTAATATCTTCCCACTGTCTCTCAGGTATTGGCAGTGGTTTATTATAAGTTCTAAAATGTGTTCTGACTTCTGCCATTTGCAAGTTGACAAATTCTACAACTTTTTACTCATTTATACACCTCTAGTTCTACCAGGGCAATAGTACTCTCCTCTACCATTGGTCTGGTTTTATTCATAACAAAGTGTCTTCCTAACCCATCTTCATTCAACTCTCTAAAGATATTCTCTTTCATTGTACCTATCAAGACACAATTTTTTATTCTTCAACAAAAATCCTTTTTGAACAAGAATCTCCAAATAGAGTATCATGTCCATGCCCCAAGATTCTTTACAGGGTCTCCATGCAGTTGCAAAACCTGCATATTCCTTGTAGACTCTCCAAGGCAACTACTTCTACAAACATAGTGTTCAGTAAAGCAACTCTCTTACTCAATGCACCGACCATTCTATTTGACTCTCCATGCTTAGGCGTCAAGACAAAAGTGTAACTTTGCAGAAATTCAACCCATTTCATATGTCTTCGATTCAACTTACCTTGACTATTTGTATACAACAGCACTTGATGGTCAGTACATAAGACAAGCTCCTTGGCAACAAATAATGTCCCCACTTCGTCAAGGCTTGAATAATGGTATAGAATTCATAACTAGTTGTATACAACAGCACTTGATGGTCAGTGTATAAGACAAACTCTTTGACAACAAGGCTTGAATAATGGTATAGAATTCATAACTAGTTGTATACAGCAGCACTTGATGGTCAGTATATAAGACAAACTCTTTCTCAACAAGTAATGTCTCCACTTCTTCAAGGCTTGAATAATGGTATAGAATTCATAATTATACATTAAATACTTTTGTTGAGCATCATTCAAATTTTCACTAAAGAAATCTATAGGGTTACCTTCCTTACCCAAAATTTCTCCAATGATTGTTCTGTTTGCATCACAATCAACTTGAAACACTTTACTAAAGTCTGGCAATGTTGACACTGGTTTCTCTGTAATTTTCTTTTTCAAAATTCAAAACTTGTGTGTCATTGCAGTCCATTGAAAACTACCATTCCATGCACTCAGGAGTCAGTCAATGGTGCACAAATACCATAGAACTTCCTCACAAACTTTCCATAAAATCTTCACAAACCATGGAAACTTCTTACCTCAAAGGTACTTCTGGGTGTAGGCCAATCGGCAATAGATTTGACCCTTTTTACCCCTTTTCTTTAACGAACTCTCTTGTAAAAATAAATATTTCTTAAGCGAAGTCAGCAACTTCTTCTTCTTAAGCTGCTTTAAAATTCATTGCAGATGCATCATATGCTCCTCTTTCGTTCTACTGAAAATCAATAGTTCATCAAGGTAAACAACAACAAATTCACCACAAATAGGTTTTGGTACTTCATTCATTAGTTTCATGAAATTACTGGGTGCATTGGTCAACCTAAGTGGCACGACCAATCATTCACACAAACCCTTCTTTGTCTTGAAGGCCAACTTCATTCATGTCCACCTCTAGTTCTGATTTGATGATAACCACTCTTTCGGTCATTTTTTGAAAAGAATTTGGTACCCACTCAAATAATCCATCAAATCATCCATCCTTCATAAGGGAAATCTATACTTACTGGTAATATTGGTTATTGCTCTCGAGTCAATATTTATCCTCCATTCTACTCCTTTCTTCAGTGTTACCACTGAAGAAAGGGCTCAAACTTTTTTTGAACGAATCTTTGTCCAACTCTTGGACTTGTCTATACACATCCTCACTTTCTGATGGTGTCATTCTATGTGGTGCCATGTTTGGCAAACTTCAACCAGGTATCAAATCAATTTGATGATAAATACACCTCATAGGTGGTAATCTCATGAGGATATCGATTGTGATTATCTCCTCGTAACCTTTCAACAACTCTTTTACTTGGGGATAAACTTTTCTTCTTCTCCTTGACTACCCTTTGTCAACAATATTTTGAATTTGTTTCCTACTTCAAGAACCTTACTGCTACTTTCTCCAAACTTCCTCCATCATGGGAAACAATCTAAAAGTTCTTCCGTCCTTCACAAGAACTTATAAGTGTTCTTCCCATCATGGAAAACATTCCTATCATATTGTGAATGTACCACCTAATAGTACATGACAAGCATCCATGGGAAAATTGCACAGTTTGATCCTTATAATCTCCTATGTTAAAAATCAACAAGCATTGTTAAGGGACAGTTTGATGATTCTTGGCAGCAATGACACTGTATAGGCACGTGGATGGGGTGTACATTTTAACTTCAATTTTTGAATTCATTATGTGGAAACCAAATTTTCAATATTACCATGATAAACAATCAAATCACAACACTTTACCTCGAATCTTGCAGTTGGTCTTCCTTTTGTGTAAGCTCATTTTTTTCACGGATTTGCTTCTTCTACTTGCTCTTGAACTTTTAAATTACTCTGCTTGCATGACCTTGTGTGCCACATTTTAAACATGTGCCATTGAATCTACCACCTCAGCCTCTGCCAACATTATCACCTCCTCCTGCCGTTTGAATCCTGGTGCCTGCCTCTTCATCATTCCTTGCATTTCTCTGTCCTCTCCCAGTTGTTACTTTGCCTCTTGTTCCTCTACCTCTAGATCTTTGTTGTATTCTCATGAACTTCTCTACCTTCAGAGCAATTCGAAAAGCTTCTTGGTCAAAATGAAAATGTTGGACCCTTAATTCATCATGAATTTGAAATTTAAGGCCATTTACAAACCTTGCCAATCTTTGATCGTCTTATTCTTCAATGCAGGATTCAATTGACAATCTATAAAATTCTTCTGTGTATTCTCAAACATTTGTATATCAATCTCAGACTCTGCACGTGCCTATACAAGGTTTTTTGGTGAGCATTTCTCCCTCAATTCACTCACCATCTTCTTCCAAGTTCAAATTTCCTCTTTCTTGGTCTTGAGATTGATCATTTTGTATGAAGTACCAGCATAAGGTGGTGTGTCCCTTCAACTTCATGGCAATGGCTTTTTCTCTACGAGGGTCTTTTGCTTTTTCATATTTGAAATACTGCTCAATTTCTTCAATCCAATATACCAATGTTTTTGCCTTCAAACTGCCATCGTAATTGGCAACTTCAAATCTTTCATGTCTTTCATTTAGAAATTTTATCAATTGCACCCCCGATTCAGCTTTTGGGTTATTTTTATTCTTCTTCTTCATGTTCTGATTCTGACCGTTCGTTTACATCAAGTTTATCTCCCACTCTTGGACACTGAGATTGTCGCTAACTGGTGGCGTGTAACCTTGCTCGATACCTCTTGCAAGTTTTTGGTCAAAGCCCTAGCACTGCGTTTGGAACACATTTTGCCTTAGATCATATTACTCTAGTTGTCTGGTTTCCAATACTTCAATTCGTCTTTTGAGTTCTTATAACTCTATGTTCATGGTTCCTCTTCCTACTCCGTGTGCCATGCCACCCACTGGCAACTCTTCCCAATCAGATGTTTATGAATTTCTTCATTTAAAAAATCCGCTATAGACCTGCAAAAGCAATTCTACCCAACTTCTTCATTGGAATCGCTTCTTCAATGATTCTCCTCAATATTCTCTTGTATTCGAATCATTCTGTGAATCATCCCACAACACAGGAACGACATGCTCTGATACCAATTGACACAAGACTGCCACTCTCTTGTCAGAAGCAAGCACACATCGGAACTCAAACACTTATATCGGGAGAAATCGCATCCATTCCTTGAATGAAACACACAATAGTTCTTTTAAGAAAGTCAATTAAACAAACCCTTGGACCTGAATATGATCAATGGGAGCCAAATGCACTCAGAGGTCTCAATGTCTTTCTCTCACCATATAACACCCTCGTTGCAAGTAATTCGGTCGACCCTCCAATCATTTTGGACTACCTCCTTTCCTCTTGTTGGTCAAGCTATTAATATCCACTCCCTTGGAATACCATGCGCACAATCTATTGCAACGTTTAGACATCCCAATTGTGACCACACACTGCGATGTGCCTTTAGAATTCCACGTTCCTTTGGGTTATTTCGACCTCCCCCAAAAGTCTTGAAATGATCAAGTGTCAATCTTTAATCCATCAGATGAACCTTGTGCAATTTTTTCATTCAACATTTTCTTTAATTTTATAAATTGGGGTGAGGTCCACACCCATTACTAAACCTTCTTACCTTTCCCCCCTGCCCTAGATCACTTAGTCTTACTAGTGACGCGGAAGGTAGGATGCGGGAGGACATGTTGTCTCCTCGTTGGCTTCTCCGCACTTCCCGTTCGCTTCCTCACCCCATTCTACTTTTGACTCTACGCTCGACACTTTCAAGTTTCACCCCATTCTACCTTTGACTCTACACTCCACACTTCCACGCTCCACTGTAACTCCGCACTCGAGAATAGTGATGCGTTCTATCGCAAAGGCTCTAACAGTTTATTGTTGACTTTGTCGACTATTAAATGAGTTGAATTGCCTAGCATTAATCCATTATTTGCCTAGCAAAAACTATCAAACTAACAGAATCAGAAATATGTATGGTTGATAAGGGATTGCTCGACCCCCAGTGTCACGCCCCCAAGCCTACGGTAGTCTTCCAACCGTGCCGGCGAGGTGCGGCACCACCCCACACTTTCTTTTTAACAATACTAATGTGTGCGGACTACGCCTAATTCACAACCGATACTTAGTTTGTTCTTCGCAACCAAGTAAAATGCATTTATCCTTTATACTTAATGAAAGCCCATACTCATTCATTATCCATTAGCAATTATAAACAAAACACCAACAATTGCAACAAGTATAAAGGGGAGGGGCAACTCCCCGTAACGTGAGTCTGCCCAACCGTATATTAAGAATATCATTTTTACAATACAAGTGTGCTTGGCAAATATCCAAGCCAACACTTAGTCAATTTTACAATATGAGGCAACCTGCCTTACAATGATCATGTGCACGTCTTGCACTAGAGTGAGTACTTTCCCTGAGTCACCAAGACACTCTACCCAAAACCCGGCACAATTCTGCACATCCACCAAGTGTCGACACACCTGTCCAACCTTCGTTCCAACCAAGTGCTACTTCCAATCTACGACCTTAAGACCAAGAGAAGCGCATAAGATGCGCACTTCCCTTGTCCCCTCTGCGCAATCCAAGTCTGCACTTCCTATGCGAAGTTGGATGAGAGAATGCGTTCAAGTGATGTCCAAATGCTCTCTCACGCACTTGTATTTATATGCTTCCTTCGTGGGTTGAATGGTGGGCGAAGCCCCTCGGCCGACGCCCCAACACCATCGCAACGCGCCCACAAAAGCTCCTTTCCAAGTCGACTTTCCCTCACGCAAGTCTCCTCTCAAATCGGCGTATAAACCTCCCAACAGTTCACGCACTTCTTCAAGTCGCTCGCTCGCTGTCATGGTATTGTCGCATCTGCTGCGGTCGTAACGTCACATTTTGTGCGACGGTGCCTTTGTGCGCCCGTTTGGCACGCGCCCGTCGTGCACGCCCGCCCGGTCGCCCGTCGCATTCCTCTAAGGCGTTACATTCTCCTCCACCTGAAGTCGTTGTCGTCCTCGGCAACATCCCAACTCCAAGCATCATCCATGATGTCGACTCCCCTCACATATGGCAAACATCCCCGGCACATGTGTAGGTCTCCATCTCCACCATGTCTCATCTAAGTGACCAACTACCACCAAGATAGTCCATACTCCAAGTATGTCATCGTTGTCCATGATCCTTGATCACCTGCCACAATCTCCCCATGTTGCTCTCCATCGTGAAAGGCTGATCCTTTCAACATCCAGCTACATGTCCACTACAACAATGTGTCAACTCCATCATGTGCAAACTGCCCATGATATGTCAACAAGTGTTAACACACCACAACCATGTGCCAACATCTCATCCATCAATCTGTCAAAGTGCTCCATGAGAACACCTCTCTCCATCATGTGTTCTATGTGACCAGCTGCCATGATACTCCAACATAATGCCAACACATCTCTGCTCACTGACGTCCCCCATGTCTGAACTAGTCGGATGGCCAGTCCAACTGTCACGCTCAAGCCATGAGAGTGAACATCCTCATGCCATCATCAGTTGTTTCCCAAAACATCTGCCACATCCTGAACTCCATCAAGAATAGTCCATGCTCAGGTCCATGAAGTAATCCCCATCCATCTGCAACATTTCATGATGCTTGATGCCAAGCCACCCCTGCACCATCATAACCTGCTCAACTACTTAAGGGACTAACTGCTATGCACAGCTAACAATGAGCCCCATCTTCTTGTCTCCCTAAGAAGATGTAGAGTGTGAGAGCCTGAAGGCTCACCCTCACTAATCAATTCAATCCACCTATCAGGATCTTCAACCTCCAACCTTTGTAGGTAAGTGACCCGGTCCTCACCCGGCCTCACATATGCTTCATCAACATCCTCATCTTCAATCACCTCTAGCCTTCTTGTCAAGTCCAAGATACTATCTGAAAGTGATTTGATAACCAAGGATTGTTCAGTAAGATTTGTCTCTGCCTTGGACAAACGCTTACATACATCACCCAAATCCTCATCACTCCTTACTTGCATTGTTGCCACCTCATGATCAGGTCTGGTTACCCCAAAGGTAGGCACACCTATGGGTACATCTTCCCTTCCATCATAGATGTACAACTTCTTCAAGTGTGGAACGATCATCACATCATATTGCTTCATAAACTCCATCCCTAGTACGGCCTCATAGTCATCAATCCTCACTATGGTGAAGTCCACCTTCCCGGTCCATTCACCAAGTGTAGTGTCCACTCGTTCAGCCACACCAAGTACTTCATTCGAAGGAGAGTTCACCGTCTTCATATGTGCCTTGATAGGAACATATTTCAGCCCAACCTTCCTTGCAGTATCTTCACCCATGAAGTTGTGAGAGGCCCCACTATCCACCATAGTGAGTATATCAGCTCCTCCAACCTTCATTCGGACATACTCCAACTTGTTCCTCTCGAGATCCTTCCGAGAGATCACCTCTGTAGCAGCAGCAGCTCCAAGAATCTACATCATACCCACAGAAGCACCTTCATCATTCATATTGGATTGTGCTATAGCAGCCAACTTCGGTTTAGAGGGACAATTCTTCACCGTATGTGGACCATCACAAATCCAACACTTCAAGACCTTCTTTGCCTTCAAACCATCATCTGATTTCGAAGCTTCTTCTTTCTTCTTATCCTTCGGTTTGTCGAACTTCTTCTTCCTATCATCAGAAGTCTCATCATGGTGCTCAACCAACCTGTCAACTGCAGCAAAGGCTTCTTCAAGTGTACGAATCCTTTGTCTCTTCACCTCATTGTGTGCCCAAGGCTTCAACCCAACAATGAAATTGAATACCTTGTCTCTCTCTGCCATATCAGGTAGCTCAAGGACCGCACTTGCAAACTCCCTTTGATAAGTTTGAAGGTTCCCGGTTTGCGTTATAAACTTGATCTTCATCCTAGCTTCCCATGTTTCATCCTGAGGACTAAAATGGGCCTGCAAGGCTCCTTTCATTTCATCCCAAGAACTGATGTCAGTAGCACTTCCATTTGCAACCTGATCCATCCTTCTTCTCCACCACATCTTGGCATCTTTTGTGAGGAATTGAGCAGCAACTTTGACCTTAGTCTCATCATCGGATAGACCCAACCTTTCCAAGTATTGCTCCATGTCCCACAAGAAGTTACCAAGTGTTTTTGCACTCCTTGTACCATCGAATGAATCTGGTTCCTTGACTTTCACATGAGGCACTCCTCCACCTGAGCCATGCCTCACGGCCTTCTTCAACACCGCTATTTCATCCTTGGCCTCTTCAAGAGCTTTCCTCAAGTCCACGATCTCTGCAAGACCCTGGTCCCTTGAAGCTTCTACGTCCTTGACCCTTAATTCAAGTTGCGTACACATCAAATCAGTGTACTCATGCTGAGTTCGGAGTTCATCAAGTTCATCTTTCATCTTCAAGAATTCCTTTTGTTCCTCCAAAACAAGGTCAATCTTCTTCTCAAAATGATCTTCCAAGTACTCCAATCTGTTCACCATTTTCTGTATCAACCCAAGAGTAGTATCTGTGGGATCATGACTAGACCCAGCCTCGGCTTCAGCCATTGCTAATAGCCTTCTCCTTCTTTGCAATCTAGTCTCGACCATGCACCGGCTTCACCTGGAACCCAAGTCCTTGATGTCACACTTAGAGTGTTTCACCAACCTCTTTCCCTGCAAGAACCTATCTCCACAGTCACTTCGTGACGAGCTTCACTAGCTCTGATACCAACTGTCACGCCCCCAAGCCTACGGTAGTCTTCCAACCGTGCCGGCGAGGTGTGGCACCACCCCACACTTTCTTTTTAACAATACTAATGTGTGCGGACTACGCCTAATTCACAACCGATACTTAGTTTGTTCTTCGCAACCAAGTAAAATGCATTTATCCTTTATACTTAATGAAAGCCCATACTCATTCATTATCGATTAGCAATTATAAACAAAACACCAACAATTGCAACAAGTATAAAGGGGAGGGGCAACTCCCCGTAACGTGAGTCTGCCCAACCGTATATTAAGAATATCAGTTTTACAATACAAGTGTGCTTGGAAAATCTCCAAGCCAACACTTAGTCAATTTTACAATATGAGGCAACCTGCCTAACAATGATCATGTGCACGTCTTGCACTAGAGTGAGTACTCGCCCTAAGTCACCAAGACACACTACCCAAAACCCGGCACAATTCTGCACATCCACCAAGTGTCGACACACTTGTCCAACCTTCGTTCCAACCAAGTGCTACTTCCAATCTACGACCTTAAGACCAAGAGAAGCGCATGAGATGCGCACTTCCCTTGTCCCCTCTACGCAATCCAAGTCTGCACTTCCTATGCGAAGTTGGATGAGAGAATGCGTTCAAGTGATGTCCAAATGCTCTCTCACGCACTTGTATTTATATGCTTCCTTCGTGGGTTGAATGGTGGGCGAAGCCCCTCGGCCGACGCCCCAACGCCATCGCAACGCGCCCACAAAAGCTCCTTTCCAAGTCGGCTTGCCCTCACGCAAGTCCCCTCTCAAATCGGCGTATAAACCTCCCAACAGTTCACGCACTTCTTCAAGTCGCTCGCTCGCTGTCATGGTATTGTTGCATCTGTTGCGGTCGTAACGTCACATTTTGTGCGATGGTGCCTTCGTACGCCCGTTTGGCACGCGCCCGTCGTGGCGCCCGCCCGGTCGCCCGGCGCCCGCCCGTCGCATTCCTCTAAGGCGTTACACCCAGGGACGCTCCCGCATCACAACCTATTGAGGAGCATATGAAAGCTCTTCGAAGGGTTGGGAAGGTCATTAGTGCAACAGGAGGGGCTACTGGAACGGGAGGGTTTTGGGGTAGGAACTCCTTGAACACTCTCTATTCCCTTGACGCTGCTATTAGCAATTAGGAGTATTTCATACCGACTGCCCTGCTTAAGGAACCAAGGGAACTTTGAGAATGGGTTGTGCCAATCTTGGGATCCGTGCCTTTGCTACAGAGCTGAACTTAGATTGTTTGAACATGCAAATACCATTTTTTATTATGCAAGTTTTGCTTGTCTTTATTTCTTTAATCTAGAAGAATACATTTATATTTTTATATATTCATTCGTGGAGGTTTTATGTAGTGCAATCCAAGAAGCACAAATTCAACTTCCCTTATCATAGATAGCAATTGAAAATAGAGAGGAGTCTAGTAAGCCTCAACTAACACCAACTTAACTGGCTATCATTTAAAAGATGACCTCGAGTTCTGACACTGCATGAAACCAAAATATATAAGTTTTACTACTAATCTTATTGGTTGACACAGACAGAGAACTTTGACCATATGAAATGATAATACCTGACAAATAGATAAGCCCTTGACAAACTTGAATACGTCTTATCTGGATAAGGGTGGTTTCCCTGACCGACTGACGATATGATTTTTTTCATCAGGTTTTTCCTCCATGCATAGAACAGAGAGTTGCCTTTACATAGAGTCTCCGAGGCCCAGGGGTAGTCTCAATGTAACACGATACTGTATCTTCCAAATTTGCTAGGTTGCAGGGGATAAACCAAGAACTTTCTCTTGTTTTGTTTAGTAGCAAGTCTATAATTAGTTTTGAATTACCAACAATCTTGATACTCTGGATTCCACAGTTAAGATGCAGTTTGATACCTTAAACATGTGTCTCTATCTTAGCTTGATGGTTTCTGCCTTCTACAAGGAATCTGAAGTATGTCCCTAAGATTCTATCCTTCCCACCTCTGACCGCCTCTCCAACATCTGTAGGTCCAAGGTTACCTCTTGTTGCACCATTAAAGTTTAAGTACTTATCCATAGCTTCTTTCCTTCGACCTTGAATGCTAGGAGTATCCCTCACTCCTACAGCCCCCCAGGATCGTCCAGGCAGACACCTCGTTAGGCCCAGAGGTCTCCGATAGCAAGCTAATGCCACTGTTGACCCCCTCGCTGTCAGCCATCAGACTCATGCATTCTTGACATCATTGACCTCCAGCCCTGGACTTATTCACTTAGTCTTCTACAGCAGCAGGGCCTTTGATCCAGTTATATACATGTTTATCAGCCTGTGCTATTGTTAAATCCTTCTTTACTTCATTGTATTTTGTAGGAGTGGCCCCCACATTGTACTCATACTGGATGTATCCTTTAGTCCCATTGACCTACTTGTGTGGTCATCTGTTGGACATTAATAAAATTATCTTATCTTATCTGGGTGGTGTCCTCATCCTGGGTCTTTTCTTACCCTTTGCCTACTGTCTTTCAATGGAGTGTCCTTATGTTGATTGGGGCCTCCGAAAGTTTTGTTATGTTTAGCATATTACAATTTTTTTTAACATGATCTGCATATTCAGATCAGAAAAATCCCCAAGGACCAAAATTTCTCCAGAAAGGAGGTTGTGTCAAAACTTAAAAGGTAATTCATTTGCCTTTTCCAAGGAAGTGTCATTTAGCTTGTATTTTTTATAAGGTTGCTATAAATTATATGAGGCATCTGCTCTTACAATCTGTTTTGTTTTATCTGTTCCAGTCTGGAGGGCCGAATAGGTTGTCGACAGCTGCAGTATTTGTCAAGCGCTTGCATGAGCTTGCTTCTGCAGGTAACTCATCTTTCATGTGAAATTACAAATGTTTTTGGGTGCCAGATTAGAAGCATGGTTCTTTAAATCGCTAGTTTGACAATATATGGTGAAGTCTAGAAGATGCTGGTGTACTACAAGTTACAACTGTTACTGGTCTTGTCTTATACGCAGATGAAAGTTATTTTAAAGTTTAATTGAAGGCATATAAGCTTGTCACCTCTGTTTTATATTGAAGTTGTTTTTACCATGTCTAATGGGAACTGCAAATGATGGAATGTCCTTTCACCAGCTCAGAAAAGATCACAAGTGGACACAATTGGAGCGCAGGATGATGTAGATTTTCTTAGCTATGAAGCAACACTTCCCAAAAACTCTGCTTGTGCATTGCCAAGCAGCTGGGCCATTGCTGATCCAGCTACTTTTTTAATCCGTGGCAAGAGTTATTTGCAAGATCGTCAAAAAGTAATATATGTTGTGAGCCTATACTCAAATATCAAATTATGGTTGCTATACTTCAAATTTTCTTGGTTATCTTTACTTCCGTTACTAGCACCTTCATTCTTCTACTTTGATTGCCTAAGATTTGCAAAAATTGCAGTTGCACTATGACTTGCTTTTCAATATGGAAGCTTGTTTCTTAGAATACCTTTCTCATGAGAATGTTAACTGTGTATCTGTTTTTCAGATTAAGGCAAAGGATACCTTGATGCGTATGGTTGCAGCAGACTGGCTCTGGTCTGATAAGCGAGAGGACAATCTTGCTGGTCACCCAGAATGCTTTATTCAGGTAAAGGTCAATTGCTGGTTAAGAGTTTATGCTCTCTAAATATTAATTGCAGGACCTTACAATGCAAATGATTGCTTCTATCTCCTAATAAAGTGGAAGACTTTCTTACCAATATTTGATATGGAATGAGTAGAATGACTAAATCGCTGAAGTTTCTGATTCCTTTGCAACATTCATAAGCACTTGGAAAAATTGCAATATTTTAATGCCCCAGTTTGTAGCCAGTCTTTAGCTGCCTAAGTTGTAGACGCTCTTATAATGTCAGTGTTCTTGATTATTCAATGTTGCTAGTTAAATAATGCTTCTTAAAGCTTTATTGCCCCTGCTAAGCACATAATTTTCATCATGTTTTCCATGGCTTTGTAGTATTTTGCAGAGTTCACTATTTTGTAAAGAGTAACTTAACAAAATGTTCCTTTCAAAAATCAGAAAATACTTTCAATTTAAGCAGTAACATTTATTTGTATATTTTGGTCAGAATTAATATATTTGAGAGATGATAATATATTTTAGAGAGGAAGGAACACACCACTAACGTGAAGCTTGTATATTCCTTAGGTGGCATCACCAACTTGCTTAGTTTATAATCATGGCCTCCTTTTGTAACTGTTTTTTGTTAATTACGATAATTTAATTTCAGTAGTTAAGATTTTTGTGTATTATGCTGCATTATGCTTATTTACTACATGTTGGTTTGATATATATATGACAACTTATCTGCTGACAGAGGAGAGCATCTCAGGGTGGCAAAGAATTCTTTTTTGTTGTAAATATCCAGGTAAGTGTATGAGGTATTGCATACTTACAATCATGGTATGTAGATTTTTGTGAAGGGAACTATGAATCTACCATCAAGTGCTCTTTGCTTGCCAGGTCCCAGGTGCAACAACATACTCTCTTGCCTTATACTACATGATGGATTGTCCTATTGAAAATGTTCATTTGCTAGAAAATTTTGTCAGAGGAGATGATGCTTATCGCAATTCACGATTCAACATCATTCCCCATATTGCTAAGGTACCTCGTGTGGATTATCTTATGAAAACGTTGGAATGTTTGTGAATTGCAGTCCAGGCATTAGTATGACGATGTTTATGTTTCTCAGGGTTCCTGGATTGTGAAGCAGAGTGTAGGCAAAACTGCATGTTTGGTGGGTCAAGCACTAGAAATCAATTATCCTAGGGGAAGCAACTATCTTGAGGTAAGTTCCAAAACCATGTCTAAGTCAGCATGGAAACATAATTTATGTGCACTATTAGTGTTTCGCTGGACTTTAGGTGGAGCATTATTGATCTGCATATCTTCTCAGCTCGTGATTGTGCCTGAACTTTTATTTCTTTTGTTATAGCTGGATGTTAATATCGGTTCATCTTCAGTAGCCAAGGGTGTCGTTAACCTAGTGCTTGGCTACCTGAGTAAGTTGGTTATCGAAATGGCCTTTGTGATACAGGTACAGAAGTCATTGTTGTACTGCTATATCTAGAAAATATTTTGCAACTGAATTTATATGATTTTGGTTTTCATTTAATCTACATGTAAAGAGCTGACTTCACTTACTATGCTCTGTGTATACGCAAACACGGAAGATGAGCTCCCTGATTTTCTTCTAGGGACATGCAAGCTCAATCATCTGGATGCGTCTAAATCGATTCCAGCTGACCAGAAATATTCTCAAGCTGCTTAATGTTAAGTTCCACTAAAAAAACCTCACCGATAACCATCAGAAAATTTATTATTGGAAAATCAGCTACATTCTAAATTTTAATCTGGGGAATCAAGGCAGGAATTGTTGTTAGTGTCAATTAGAAAATACGGAGGTTCAAGAATAATGAAAAATGAATTTTACATCATCTTCCAGGGTGGTTTCCAAATAATGGCCTTCATTTGGCGTTGTATATGTTATCACCAGAGCTCTTCACTAAGTTTGCAAAGATCGATGTCAAGTATACGTCATATCCATCAAATCCTTTGAAAATTCTTGTAATCACATTGCATTTTTTACTACATTGCAATTGATGACAGCTGTCAATTAATTGCCTTCAAAAATCTACAGACTACATGAATGACATGAAATTCATAACTTTGTCTTGGTTATACAACAGAATCAACAACTACTGTTTGATCGGAAATTCATAAGCAGTCAGTGCATAATAAGCCCATAATTACCTTTGACCCTGAGTTTCATCATCTATACATATATTAAAAAACAAAAAAACAAAAACAAAAACCTGCCAACTAGAACCAATTGAGGGCTTTACTGAAAATACTTATAAACACTAATATATAATGAAGATGGAATGAATAGATGAGGATCTTTTACCTACAACATATATCAAAGTTAATCATTTAAAATTCTTAAAACGACCAGAGCTTGGGCATGTTATTTTAGAATTTGGTAAATTACATATTACTCAAATTACTTTCTTACATTACGAGAGACTCGATCTTGGATAAGCAACAGTTAAGAGCTTTTTTGAGGTATTTTATTTTGAGCTATGTGGAAAACATTTAGCTTTCTTATTATTTAACTTCTTATTTGTCCATTTTGCTGTAAAGATCCATTAATCATACTTGTTACAATTCATGTAAATGTTAATCGAAAGAAAATTATCATATGTGGAAGTAAAGTATAAGTAAATAATGATAATTTATGGGACATACCTCTTTTCCATCTTGTTCTTGTATGTTGTCCTTTTCCTATAAAGCCTCACAATAAACACTCCTAACTTTTTGACAAACCCCTTGCTAAATAGATTATCCCAAGAGCTAGCTGCCAGAATATCTGCATAACTTTTCCTGCTGTCTTTAAAGGCCTCGCATTCTAAAATGATTTTTTTTTATCGGAAGAAGAAGAACAAAAAATACATACTCTTTCTTCCCACACTTCTTTTGGCATTTTCCAGTGCTTTGTTTCACAAGAGAGTTGATGAGAATTAGTCCTTAATTGAGCAATAAGAATTTTGGCTCTCTAAGAAATATTGGCTCCTATGTACATTTTTTGTTGATGGTTATGAGTGGGTTAAACTCTTCAATATATTACTTTTTTTTGTCTTCTTAGCTCCTTATCCCAAGTACACTTGTCAAACTTATCCATAACAAATGTTTTTATCTCTTTACTATTTGTGGGGCACATGTTCAAGCAAATACCATGTTTACCAAACCATTTGTTACTCTATTGTATCAAGTCTTCTTTCTTTTGCACAATGTCATTAAAGACAACCTTGGGCCACTTGCCCTCTTCCATGTGCTCAATTTTTTTTAAATACCTTATGAATCGCACCATAACAATTGCTTCAATAAGAACAACGCCTGTTTCACTTAACAAGATAACATAAGGAACTGCGCATTTAATTTTGAATTTGTTTGTAATCAAACACTTCTGAATTTTCTCAATTTGTTTCCATTGCATGTCGGCTGCACTGTTGATCCACAATTCACAACCATAGAGAATCACCAGAATTACTAAAAGCCCAAAAAGAGTTGGAGTGATTTCTAAATTGAGGCTTATGTGATCCATAATGAATTAAGAAAAGTCTTTCGGTAGAAATCACATAAGATAAATTTTTGGTCGACGCGTTTCAAACCAACAAGTGTGGTTCATCATCAGGACCACAAGAAGAGGCAGACAATGACAAAGGCTTAAATAGAGAGCAATGTAGAGACCATAATTTCAAGTAACCACTATATTTGAACAATAATATTTAAACTATGATATTAATTTATTAAAAACAAATATTAATAAGTAACAATTATATTAAACAGTTAGTTTTTGAATAATAATATTAAAATTAATTTTAAGATCACATACTATTAAAAATTCTATTACTGCGATATATGGGAAAATAAATAAATTAATAAATTAAATTAAATTAAATAAAAATTAAAAAAAAATAAAATATAATAATTTTTCAAGTCAACTCCACAAAGAGGGATTAAAAATATTAAAAAAGGAGTCAAGACTCTAATTCAGACAAGACATTTATAAATAAAAATTAATTAATGGAAATAAAATAACTAAAATAAAATAAATAATGTAAAATAAATAAAATAAAACAAAACAAAATATATATATGTAAATATATATATATATAATATATATTCAAAGAAAAGTAATCAATAAATAAAACAAGGTCAACAATAAAATACGGCACTGAGACCTATTAAATAAATAACAAAAATACTAAAAGGAGTTAAGAACGAATATGATGATAAAATACTTAAGAAAACACAAAGGATCAATAATATAATACTTAAGAAAGCACAAAAGATCAATAATATAAACTCTAATGAAAAATAAACCAACAACAAATACTATAAAAAGGACAAAAAAAACTAAGAGGACATGATAGGGACCCAACTTCTACTAATAATCCAACCATCGTCTCGATTCAAATTATTGGGCCTTTTTCGATTTCTAGGGCCTCCCTCAATTTACGATGATGGAAATGATTAACCTTAACAACGACTTAGGCCTCCTCAATGCATATGTGATGCTTAGATTTATCTACATGCTCTGCCAAAGCAAGGGAGCGGGTCCTTCCATGCTTGATGTTAGCGGCATGCTCACGAATCATTTGATTAATCAAGCGACTAGTCTCACCAATGTAGGGAGTTTCACAAGAGCATGGGATAATGTAAACACCTTTCATATTCTTGGGGTCCACTGGGTCTTTTACAGATCTAAGGGAGCTCTAAAGGGTATTTAAAGGCCTAAAGGTTGAAGCCACCTTATGCTTCCTTAGGATCCTCGCAATCTTAGAGTGGTTTTTCAATCCCATAACTCTGCCTCTCTACACCTATTTTGAAAAGCATAAAATGCTTTCCAACCCCCTAAAGTTCTTTTCTTTCCACAACCATCCCAGATTAGATTTCTATTGTAGTCAATTCCGAGGTATTTGTAATGCGCAACTTCTTCTAGAATGCTACCTTCAAAGTAGAACTTATGCTGGTTATGTTTTCTTTTGTTAGAAAAAAAGGTGGCCCTCACATGGTCTTATATCTCCCAATTGGTTGGGCCCTTTTGAGGACAATTGGTTATTTGTTCTTTGTCGGCAAGGATCTCTAAGAGGGTGCTCCCTTAGTGATGCACGCCAAAGAGAGGGTGGTTAAGGATTGAAAAGTACAAATACCCTACCACTTATTCATATGAGAACATTCGCTGTGAATTTTGGGTGTGGGGAATTTTTTCTTTAGTAAATTGTAGAATTTATTGTTATATTTTTGGGTAATTTTCAAAATAATAATAAAAATAATTAAGGTCATGATCAAGCTAGACATCAAATTGGTGTATGATATCCTAACACAATAATTTGAATTTTAAAGTATACATATATGGATGATGAATTTATGACAGAGAAGCATCAACTCCTAAAGCAACTCCCATCTTTTTCATTGCTACCTACATGTATGAATCATAAATAAGCCTTGAAGGAGGATGTCATAAAATTCAAGGGTGTTGCTTGGTATGTGATAAGGGCAATCTACATTTAGTGCCACAAAGTACAATAGTTCTACAACTACAACGTGCATTTGTGCAATTCCAACTCGCAATGGAATTTGGAATGTCGTTTGTTGGGAACAGAAACACGAGAATTTCAACATAGCCTTTATTTCGAGTCTATAAACTTGTAT
>APFE031190216.1:0-22916 GCA_000404065.3 Pinus taeda | reverse complement strand
CTTTATTTCTTCCCCTTATCTTAGCTGACACTTGTTTATTCACTAAACTTACGAAGGGGAATTTATTGTACCATTCATTTTCTTCTTTCTGCCAACTATTTTGGTTGACTTTGTACACTGAGTTAGCACTGGTCATTTCTGCAACTAACCCCCAAGTTTTAGCCAGAATGAGTGCTGGGTTTGGCTTTTGGTTTTTGAAGATAGAGCTATTTCTAGAGAGCCATATTTGCTAGCAGAGAGCAGATGGGAGGCATTTCCAAATTCAGATAATAAAAGATTTACTTTGTTTTGTATATGGGTAGCATTTTTCCCAATTCCTGTTTAAAGTTGTGAGCTGGTCAAAATTTTCCATGGGCAACTTCAGAGGGCTTATAATTTGCTACCAATAATGTTCAGCAATAGCACAGTCTAAAAAGAGGTGTTGGCTACTTTCCTCCTACTTTCGACATAAACATCACATAGATGGCCCTTGAATCCCTTTTTTCCTGAGATTTTCAGTAGTGAGAATTTTGCCCTTTAGAGGGGTCCAAGAAAAAAATTTTATTTTTGGAAGACACTCGTTGTTCCAAACTGCTATCCGAAGGTTCCAATTTTCAAGGTTGTTATTAGGTTGGAGGAAATTAGACCCAAATTTCACTATAAACTTTCCTCCGCTTGGGTCCCAAACAAAGCTGTCTTGGGTTGTTTTATTTATTAGGGTAGCTCCAGTTAGTGTTGTGTTCAATTCAGCCCACTAATTTTTCAAGTTATTTGGGAGAGTAAGGTCCTTCCATGCAAACTAGCTATTTTGATCCTAGACAAAAATGTCATGGAGAGAAGTTATACTTTTTGCATCCATACAATTTTTCAAAGATCTATACAGTTGACATTGAATTCGAGGCTCCAATTCCATTATTCCGTTAGTCCTTAAATCTGTGTCTTTTCCATTTCGAGGGCTCTTTGAAATGTAATTTTTAATTTGAGGGATGACCGTTTTAATGAGTCTCCACGCTTGAGTGCATGGTCTTTTTGTGATAAGATCAGAGAGAATCTTTGAGTGTTGTCCATTGAGATATTTCTTTAGAAGAGCCTCGACCCACCAGCTGCCTTTTTCGATTAACATTTGCCAAACAAGCTTAAAGCCCATACCTTTGTTTGTTAGACTTGGAATCCTGATGGAGATGCCTCCTTTTTCAAAGGGAAGGGTTACCTGTTCCCAGTGAACCAAATTGATTTTTTTTGTGTCTTGCTTCCCTCCATGCCAGAGGAATCCTCTCATGATTAGCTCCATTTTTTATGGATGCTGGCAGGAGCCAATATTACAACATACTGATAGATGGGAAGAGCTGATAGAAGAGCTTTTAAGAGGATGGTTGTGCCCACTAAATTTAACCACATCAGCCCCCAGCATTGAAGTTTCCCTCTCATCGTTTCTATCTAGTTGTTCCATGTCTTTGACTTGACCCCTTCCTTTGCCAGAGGTCAACCAAGGTAGAAAAAATGGCTCCAGTTCCTTTGGACTGGGATGTCCATAATTTGGGAGATTCTTTGCATTACTTTCGACGAGACATTCCAAGTATATATTCTGCACTTCTTATTGTTGAGCAAACCCCCTGAGATAGCCATAAAAGCTTCCAAAATTTTCTTGAATCTCCTAGCTATTATACTTGAGGCTCCGCCAATTAGGAGTGTATCATTGACAAAGAGAGAATGATTAATGTCTTTTATCCCTTGCGCTATGCTGATGCCAGTTATCTCCCTTTTTTTCCTTTGATTTTTGAGATGTATACTTAAAGTTTCCACCATGATGATAAATAGGAAAGGGGAGAGAGGACAACCCTGTCTCAAACCTCTGGTACTACAGAAGTAGCGGCGGGGCCTTCCATTAATCAGGGGGGCTGTCCAAGGATTTCAAATACATTCCATTATAATGTTGATGAACTTGTTAGAGATTCCAAACTTTTAAAGTACTACCACTAGAAACTGATGACTGATGCTGTCAAAAGCATTAGCCATATCTAGTTTGATGCCCATGCCTTTTTCCTTTCTTTGTATACTACTATGGATGGCTTCATGTAGAAGAATTACATTATCTGTTATTTGTCTTTTTGGGATGAACCCTCCTTGGTTCTATGAAATGAGACTGGGCAAGATCATTTTTAGCCTATTTTCCAGGATTTTTGTAACAATTTTATAGGAGGCATTACAAAGAGAGATGGGTCTGAAATGATCAAAAGAGAGAGGGTTTGACTCCTTGGGGATGAGTGCCAAAAGTGAAGTTTTTGTGTTTTCTCCCATCTTGTTTTTTTTTAAACGTTTTTAACCATGTTGAATTGAGGCTTCTGTGATTCATCATAGTTGTAAGAATAATTTCGGCGTAAATCACATATCAAAAGACCTTTGTCGACGCGTTTCGAACCAACCAATGTGGTTCATCGTCAGGACAAGTTGAAGAAACAAATCTAGCCTAGCATGTTAAATAGTCTTAGCAGAGATCCCAACAGCTAATTTAACGGCTAATTTTGACTAAAGGACCTAGGTCAAAATAATTTGATATTGTTAATATTATAATATCATTATTAATAATTTATAATTTATTTTAGAAATAAATAAATCAGGTAAAAAATAAATAAATAAAATTCAAGGTTGGTTTAAAATAAATTAATTAATTTATTTAAATTAATAATTTAATATATATATATATATATTATATATATATAATAATTATATAAATATATATATAATATATAATTTAAATAATATATACCAAAATTAATACTAATCATATTATCAACATTAATTCAATAATATTAATTTAATTCATGGAAGAAGTTTATGGAAAACAGATAAATTACGGTAACAAAAAAAATAAAATAAAATAAATTCAAGGATAGTTTAAAAATTAATAATTAGAAAATATATATATATAAATCATTTATAACATACTTTGAAATAATTATATATATATATATAAATATATATATATATATATATATATATATATATATACTATATATATTATATATAATATATATATACAATAATAGTTTTTTACAATAAAAACTAGTCCAGGTTGCTTAGATACAAGTGTAAAACGACCCTAATGGTTATACCATTATTATATAAAGAAAATAACTAAAGGAAAAGAATAAAAATATACAATGATCACAAACAAAAATAAAATCAAACATAGATAAATAAATAAATATAGTACGCGATTAAAATCAACAAATACCTAAATAATAAATACCACTATAGATGGTGCTAAATGAATACTTGTATATCCACCTATAAGTATATATATATCTATATATATTAGTTAAGATTATAATCACTAATATCTAACAAGAAAAATTAACGAGAAAAGGAGCCCTAAAATAAAAATAAGGAAGAGGACCGGAAAACTCCACTAGAAAACCAAAGAGAAAGAAGGCAAAAGAAAAAAGAAAGGGAAAAAGGAAGACACACGGGGGAACAACGAAAGTGCAAAAGGTAAAATGGGGGGACAACAACACCTAGGTCAACAGGGCAGGGATCCAACATCTACTAATCTTCCAGTCGTCATCTCTGTTGAGATTGTTAGGCCTTCTTTCAATTTCAATAGCTTCCCTGAATTTACGATGATGGAACTGAGCAACCCTGGCAACAACCTTGGCCTCCTCAATACAAACCTGATGCTTGGTCTTCTCTACATGCTCCTCTAAAGCTGAAGACTTGGTTCGCCCATGTCTCAGGTCAGCTGCATGCTCACTGATCCTCTGATGGATGGAGCGCCCTGTTTCCCCAATATAGGGGGTCCCACAAGAACAGGGGATCAAATGAACACCCTTCATGTCCTTAGGGTTAACAGGATCTTTCACCGACCGGAGGGAATTGCGAATGGTGTTGAGGGGCCTAAAGGTAGAGGGAATATCAAATTTCCTAAGGATCTGAGCAATTTTGTCCGTGGTTCCTTGTACATAGGGAAGATGGACACCTAGTCGGCACTCCTTTGGATCTTTCTTAATGAACGCATTCTTAGAGGCTTTATGGAAGGCCTTCTAACCAAGGCGTTTGCTATACCCATTCTGAGCAAAGACATCCAGGAGATGGGATCTCTCCTTATCAAAGCTCTCATTATCCGAGATCCTCAGGGCACGAGTAGCGAGGGTGTTAAGAACACCCATCTTCTGAGCAGGGAAATGATGGGAATCAGCATGAAGATACTGCTCAGTATGTGTTTTCTTCTGGAACACAGAGTGGGAGAGAGAGCCATCCTTGTTCTTAGAAATAAGAATATCCAGGAAAGGGAGGCAGCCATTGACCTCTTTTTCCATGGTGAATTTAATGGCAGAGGACTGACCGTTGAGGTGATTGAAGAAGCGATCCAGCTCCTCTTGGCCATGGGACCAGATGACATTAGTGTCATCTACATACCTCTTCCATAGCTTAGGAAGGAGACGAGCCGAGGCTAGAGCTCTGGCCTCGACATCTTCCATAAAAAGATTCGCAACAATAGGGGAAAGGGGGGAACTCATGGCAACACCACAGGTCTTCTCAAAGAACTCACCCTCGAAACAGGAGAACGTGGAAGTGAGACAAATCTCCACTAGATGAGCGGTATCGGGATCGGTTAGGCGATAGATCACTTCCAAGGCCTCCTTTATAGGAATGCAAGTATACAGGGGGACCACATCAAAGCTTACCAGAATGTCCTCAGGGTCAAGCCTAATATCTTTGAGCTCCGTGATGAAGGATGCAGAGTCCTTCACGAAGGACTCAGTGCGGCCAACTAGGGGCTTAAGCTTAAGGGAAAGGAACTTAGCAAGAATGTAGGTCGGGCCACCAATGGTGTTGACGATGGGCCTCAGAGGGGCCCCTTCCTTGTGAATCTTAGGCAACCCATAAATCCTGGGAGCAATGGGATTGCTCTCAATGAGCTTGTGGCACATGGAACTCACCGAGCTACTAGACTTGATGGCGAGAGCCACTGTCCAAGAAATCTTCTTCAGAGTGTTTTTGGGCAACTTTTTATAACTCCCACTATTGTTAAGATGATCTAACATCTTCTTACGGGGCCTATTCTTGCCATTTAGGATGCACAAGCAGGCTCGAGCTGTAGGATGTGCAGCAGGCTGACTGTTAACCCCCCAAACCATAAGTAAACCTTACCTTTAGGTGCTCGACCATAAGGACCTTAGGTGCTCGACCATAGACCTTAGGTGCTCGACCTTAATGTGGAAGGGAGAGGATGCGTAAGCAGGCTCGACTGATAGGACCCTCTCCATTGAATAGTGAGTGCCCTCTCCTTGACAGTCGAGCCCCTACCGGTCCTCAATCCTCCTTGTTAAGGATGACCGTAGCCCCTCCTTTGTCAGCCTTCAGCACAACAATCTTATCGTTCTGATTTAAGGATTTAAGGGTAGAGAATTCCTCATTGCTGAGGTTCTTCCGAGGGGGCTTAGCTTTTCTAAGGACGACAGCACAATCCTGCCTAATAGTGTCCTTTATATTATCCGGAAGATCTCTAATCCCGCACTCCACATCGCAAATAATGTCCTCGACCGGGATTCTTCTAGGGGCAAGGGCAAAGTTTAGGCCCTTGCTTAAAAGACTAAAAACAGCAGGGGAGAAAGAGAAGCTCGAAAGGTTCACAACTTTATTATTACGGAAGGAAGGAAAGAAAACATCATTGTTGAGGCTATTACTATGCCTAATAGATTCTTTGCCATTATGGCCTATAATATTATTATTGCTAGTACAAACATTGCTATCATGCTTATTACTATTATCAACACAAATATTATCCACCATATTATTATTCCCTTTATGTATAATAGACAACTCACCATTACTAATATTATTATTATCGTTCCTAATATATATACTATTATTGTTATTATTGTCCTTATTATTAATGTTATTATAATATTTATTATTATTATACTTATTTCTTTCCCATTACTAATATATAAACTATTATTATAGTTATTATCGTTACATATAAAGTATTATTATTAATAATAATATTATTATTAATCTTATTATTATAATTACCATTATTACCTTTATGCTTAACCTTATCCGTGATATTATTAATACTATTATAATTATCGCACTCCTTATTCCTATTGCATAATTTATTATTATCTTTCTTATTACTATGGTTCTTATTATTAATAGTAATAATCTCATTACTCATATCATTATACTTATCCATAGTATTATTACCCACCATACTACTATTAATAATATTACTCATACACGCACACCCATTATTATTACCAACCGAACCATACTTACTTATATCACAGCTATTACCGCTATGCAGGGCGCTTGGACCAACAACGTCAACGCATGACTCGGTGACAGCTGGCCCCTCGCATCCGGTGCAAATCTTCGACGGAGCGACCGAACCTTTAAACCCGCCAGCGATATATCTGCTCACCGATGGCAACGTTCCTCCAAATGGTTCAGCACCACCATCGCCTTGGTCTACTGACCAACTCCGTTGATTACACTTATGCGAGGGCGAGACCAATGCAGCTCTACGGCCAGCCACTCTCACCAGATCCCGTAAAGGTAGGAACGAGACACAACTATAGTCAGCCACGCCACTACAGCCCACAATCCGCTCGCCCAGGCCGTCAAGATCACGCAAAAAATCCACACAGGTGCCATCCACGTGATTTCTTCGAGCCACCGGGCGGATGCGCATCGGATGGCTGCGCATGAAGCACTGTAACCCACACTGGTCCTGAGAGGGAGAGATAGAATCTTCTCTCCGATTAGCCATCCCAGCGCTGTTCCTGAGCCGAGTTTTTAACCATCCTCACAAAATCTTTCTTTATTATGTCCCAATGTGAATTGTAGAAAGCTATGGTGAAGCCATCTGGACCGGGAGCTTTGTCTGGATGCATGCTCCAAGTTT
This sequence comes from Pinus taeda, assembly GCA_000404065.3. Lineage (NCBI taxonomy): Eukaryota > Viridiplantae > Streptophyta > Pinopsida > Pinales > Pinaceae > Pinus > Pinus taeda. The sequence continues at coordinate 16,027 of APFE031190216.1, read as the reverse complement.
CTTCTCTGATTTCTTCCTTCGACACCTCCTTCTCCAGCTCACTGTTTTGCTGTCCACTGATTTTACTGTCAAGATGTTGAAGGAAATCAGTGTTGTCGAGAGATTGAACATCAACTGATAAGAGGGATTTAAAATTATTGTGAGTTGCTTCTTTTATTTCCTCCCACTCGTTTATTTCTTTCCCTTCAGCAAGAATTCTATCTATTTGGTTGCCAACTCTTCTAAGCTTGAGGTTGTTATGAAAGAAGGAAGTATTTTTATCTCCCGCTTTTAGCCAGAGGCACCTAGATTTTTGTCTTAGCTCCTCCTCCTCTTGTCTATTCTACCTATGCAATTCCATAAAAAAAAAAAAAAATTCATGGATTTGTTCTTCCTCTGTTATTTGTTGGTTTTCCTTTTCCTGGCTCCAGTTTTCTAGCTTTCTATGTAGCTCGATTTTTTTGTTTTTCTCTATTAGTGCATTCTCTCTTGCCCACTTTTTAATTGTTGCTCTTGGATTTCTTAATTTGGATTCACATACAAAATGAGGAGAACCAAAGACTTCGATTTCCCAGCTATCCTTTATGATCTTGCTAAAATCCTCCTTGCTGTCCCAACTTTTATTATATTTAAAGGGGATTGGCCCAATGTTTTTGAGTCTGTCTAGAATCAGAACCACTGGCTTGTGGTCAGAGGCTGTGGCATGAACAATCTTGCCTTTTATGGATGAGAATCCTACAGCTATACTCTCATGAATTAATATCCTATCCAATCTTTCTTTGACATTTTGAGTTCCAGCTCTTTTATTGCTCCAGGTAAATGTCCCATTACATGGAGGGATGTCAATGAGTTTATGGGCTTCTATAATTTCTTCCAGAGCAGCTCTTGATGGGTCATTGAGATATTTTCCTCCCATCTTTTCCTAAATGTTCCTTATTAAATTCAAATCACCTCCAAAGACTAGCTTACTTCTTTGGCACTCTTGCACCTCTGTTATGACGGAGTCCCAACATAATGCTTTGTCCCTGTAATGGTTTGGAGTGTAAATATTTAACACTGTAAATTCTTCATTTGTAATTTTATTTTTGTGATCTGTTCTGACCCACCAATTATTTAATTTTTTACTAGTGAGCTCCAATTTCCTTTTAATCCATATTGTGCCTATGCCTCCTGAAGCACCAATTGAATCTGTCGTTATTCCTTCAAAACTTGTTTGTTTTTTCATTAATTTTTGAAAATATTGGTTGGACATTTTGGTCTCTTGGATCGAAAAGATTTCTGGCTGTTCTTGTCTAATGATATCTCAGGCTACATTGGATTTAAGAGAGGATCCCAAACCCCTGCTGTTCCAAGAGACCAAAATCATTGCTTACTTGAATTTTGATGGTCCCCGCTCTTCTCCTTCTGCTTTTCTCTGCTTCCTCTTTGTTTGGCCAAAAAAGAATCCATTGGTTGTTGGGTACTTGTGGCCATTTCTTTAGCTGTTGTTTCATCTCTTATCTCTTTATTCAACTTCCTCCCTGCTTTGTTTGGTTGCTCTAAGGTGTTGTTTGATTCTTTGAATTTTTTTCTTGTGAGGATTCGGTCTATAGTGGGAGGAGGGGATGGGAAGTTCTGAATGGGAGAGTGTATGACTGCGAGAGATTTGTCTTGAGAAGGAGAATGAGGGGATAAAGGTTCTTCTTCTTCCAGGGATTCAAAAGGATTTGATGATGAAGGTATTGTCTGGGCAATGATGAGAGGAGGATTGGAGGTAGCAGCCGGGTTTTCTAGGGGTTGTTTGGGGTTTGAGCCTCATTGTTTGGAGTTTGTTTTCATTCTCTTGACTTGTTCCCATGAGCCTTCATTTACTTCTACATTCTCATTCATTTCAGTTTCTTTTAATTTGCTACATCTATTAGCAAAATGACTGTATTCATGGCATACCTTACATTTGAACGGGATTTGCTCGTAGTCCAACTGCTGAATGTGAGTCCACTAATCCACTTTGATCTTGATTGCTTCCAGGAGGCCCTTCCCCAAGTCTACTTCTACACAAATCCTAGCATAGGCATGCATATTGTCCTTTGGTTCGCATGTGTCGATGTATTTTCCAACAACATTTCCTATTGCTTTGACCGATTCGTCTCCCCAACAATGGAGAGGGAGGTGAGGCAAACAGACCCAGACCAGAACTGCATTAGGGACATCCATTTCTGGATCAAAATCTAGGGACTATTTTTTCAAGTAGAGGCCTTTTGAATCCAAGAAGTAAGGGCCGCTTCTGAAAATAAGGTTTTGATCTTCTTTGGTTTCAAAGAGGAACATATAGTATCCTCTACCACAAAATCTTATTACTATTTTCCCTTGGATATTAGTGCTTGAGTTGTGCTCTGCTCATTTCTAAATAGCTCTGGGGGAGGTCCACAGTCTAGTAAATTGACTGACCAAACCTCTTTCAGCTAGAGAAATAACTACTTTCCTTGGAAGAATAGGAGGTAAAGAAATTTCTAGGATACCAGCCAGTTTTTTAACAAACTTTGTTGCTGTAGGCTTGATTCATAGGGCACCATTTTTAGAGATTAATGAAGAAAAAATTGTGGCTTGATCATCAGTATTGTGCAGGTGGGAGGAGTTGCACCCTTCCATGAGGGGTGACAGATGAAGAATGAGGCCAACAACGGATCTGGCAATGAAGAGAAGGCAGAGCCTAGATTAGGGGATACCTGGGGCACAAACAGGGGGCCCAACAGTAGGCGCTACCAGGTGATGGGCCTGTAGAAGAAAATGGGAACTGAGGCTGAGCAAGGGTGCACGGGAGCTCCAGTTCGAAAAAAAATGAATGGTATAATTGCTATGAAAGGAAATGGCTAAATAAAAATCCCACCTAATACTTGGAAGGATATTATATAAAGAGGGAAATGTTAAATGTTAGTAAGGTAACTAATTCATAAATAACTCCAAATGGAAATTATATACCTCATCAGAGGTTGGGGGTTAAATAGGTGGGTTCCACCCTAAGTATTATGCCTTGTAAAGGTTCCCATGGAATAGTGTTAGGATCGTGAGAACATGTTATAGTATAAGACTATGTAATTGTACAAATTGTCTTTAAATCTAATCCTTTGATTAATGCATCTATATATAATTCATTTTGGAATGTGATTTGTTGGAAAAAATTGTGATGAAGGGGGAACCTAACTTTAACAGGTTATTATATATCGTGACATATGCATCTTTCATTGGATATGCATAGTTGGACCTATAAGTGTCCTTCGGTACAACAATATAAAAACCATAGTTATTAATAAGAAGTGCAAATTGTATGTTATGGACCACTGGGTCAATTAAATCATATCTAACAATCTATTTAAAGGGACTGATATCATACCAATTGAAATTTATATGTTATACCAAGTAATTTTGGGAGTTTCTCTTGTTAGAATGCATTGATAATTTATCGGGGTTGAATAGAACAAAATAAGAAATGTTACATAAACCATGTTGAAATTCATAAAATTGGTTAAGGGTAATTTAATGTTAAAGAGGAGGTGTTAACATGTAAATACCCTAAGATCATAAGTACCTATAAACTAAAAGGGTGTAGTATTGAAAGCAGTAAAACTTTAATTTATAATTCATGAAGAGGAGATGAGAGTATATCTACACTAAATTATGCATGGAAAATAAGATGTTGAGGCATAAAAAGGGCAATAGTAAATCACACAAGATGAATTATTTAAGTATGGAGTATTGATCTAATGACTATTAAACTTAAAACGGAAAAAAAAAACTATGAGTTAGTATTTTTCTTATGATGTAATTCATTGTTGTTAAAACCTGGTATAGGTGACATATGAAATCCCTAAACCTAAAAGTTAGGGGTATGATTGAAATATAGTATGCATGACGATTGTGCATGATGATTATTATATAAATGGAACAGTTCTATGAAAGTTCTTAGCAAGAAACTGAACACATTTTGTTTTACTTACCAAAGATAGATAAAGGAATGTTTACCATAATGCTAACATGATTGAAAACGTGTGGATAAATGTATGTCATGTAGGTGATGGTATGGGCATGGTATGATATGCAGTGGTACAGATTGTACTGTGTATAAGAAGTACATATGCTACCGGTGTTGATATATGTACGATATGATTAAAACATGATATGTATAGCTATGTGTGTAATACACCTTGTGTGCAAGTATGGATGAAGACACTGGGTGGGTGTCTGGTAGGGAACCGACTTGGAGATTGCATAGAAGAAGGAAAATAAGAAGTGGTTCAAGGATGAGTAACCACGGTTTGATTGCAGTTTGGCATACATATGATTATGATGATTATATATGGTTATGATGTTATATGTGAGCTAACTTGTTACAATGTTTTATGCATATTGATGTGGAAAATATGCTAACTGACTTGGTGTATTTAGAGGAATGATAGAAAATAAGTGATCGTCAAGAATACAAAGGCTTGGAAGAATGCAGAGGAAGAACATGCATTCTTCAAATAAAATGAATAATGGGAAATATAAGCCATAAATACTTTAGTAGTATTGTGTATCAAATTATATTATTGACTATGGTAAGCCTAGCTGAATTTCTACATCTAAAATTTCTTCCAAATTGTTTGAAAGCAATGTTATTGGTAGCTATGGAAGGAGATGTGTTGGGATCACTCCTTGTAAACCGATATATATATTTGTAGATTTACATCAGATGGCAAGGCAATAGAAGTTGTGGACTCAGAGACAGCTACTTGTGAATGATGATGTAGTAATACACCGAGGACGGTGTAAAATTTAAGGGCAGGAGTATGTAACACCCCTCCCTTTTGTGTCAGACTATTGTAAACCTATGCTGAGAAAAGCTAGGTGTGATGTGTAATATGAAAAGCAATTTCGTTATTAAATAATTTAATAAATAAATCACGTGGAAAAGCATGACACTAACATATGAGATTCTTGCCAAATTGTATTGAGGAATGGGATAAGATAAATATTTCATGATAAAGATTCTAGATGTGATTCTAGATAAGCTTGGATGGATTGGAGATAAATATCCATCAATAGAATCATAAAAGCTTTGTAGGAGATAAAGGTGAGATTTTCCAAAAAAAACCTAGGCAAATGGAAAAATCGATAAAAGCGGGATACCACTAATGGAATCTATATCTTGAAAGAGGGTATTAAACACCCATTGCATAGATCAATTAGAGGCAATTGTTCCATGGAAAGAACCTTGGCTTGGGGGGAATCAATCGTGATTCATGGTTGGGTGGTGGTGCTCCACTCTCCAAGTGATGTTCTACTTCTTTCCTGGTTGGATACTCTTGCATGGATGTTTTATATGTTGATTTCTTACTCTCTCTCAGTTATAGTTCCAGTTTGTCCATGAGAAGATTTTTTAAGCTTCTACACCATGAGAATGTTCGAATGAATTACATGAGCTGCTTATATATTAGTAGATTTACTGGATTTTCCCTCCATTCTGATGGGATTCACTTGCATGGTATATATTTTATGTTAATCCTTACTTATTGGGATGTTAAATCACACATTTCAGTTTTATGGATGGCTAAATTACCTCTCTTATGGAATTGAACGATTGAATAATGCATGTGATTCTTGTGTGATCACATATGCATGTCAAAGTTATTATGATTGTATTTACATTAATAAGGAAGGATAGTATGCGCTAGTGTTATGAAAATGTTCATGCATGTGGAACAATTATGCAGGAATGTCTCTAATAGTATTGTTGATGATTAACAATTGTTTATGTCATGCATAATGAAGCTAAAGGCTCTTGCATTCTGCATAAAGAATTGATGGTGTACTGTGTTGCGTATGGATATTAGGAGTTTGATCATGATTCCTAGCCTTATTAGTTATATCAAACTCAAACAATATTCTAATTATGCTGGCATAGGGATAGCAAAGGGTTCAAATAATTGCATGCTATGATTTAAGTCTTTGTCCAAGTTGTGGCTTAAAGACTAAGGGTTGATCTAAAGAGTACTGTAATATGGTGGTTATGAGATAGGCTCATCATCTTGATGTCATTCATATTATGTGTATAGTTACTAGAATAATCATTGTATTTGTAATGGCTCATTAACTACACTTGTGATGACCACAAAAATTAATTGTAACTGAAGAAAACTTTATATTAATGGAGCCTAGGGGCGAAATTCTCGGGTAGGCTTAGGAGGTACGTTACATTCTTACCTATTATTACAATTGTTATTAGTAGAATTCATACTTGAATTAATAAATGTAGTACTAATTATTTTACATTTATTTTTACTTTCAAATTATGTTGATGAATTCATAGAGTAAGCACAAAATTGTCTCTATACATGGGTCCTTTTGCAAAATAAAGTTCATATGAATATGGTTAAAATTCACAATTGAGTAGAAAGAGAAACTAGACAATAGATCTAAAATAACAAAAACATGTTTACCATTATAATTACATAGTGAGTTATAGAGACCTATAGGGAAATCCAACAATTGGAATGGACATCTATGAAGAGTTGTTTTTCTCTAGAGCCTTGATCTACAATCTTCCACGCAATCCTACACAAAAGAGAAAGTAGAAAAAAGCGAAAGCATTAGAAATTATAAAACCCTAGCTACTTTAATTAACTGGAACCAACAAATTCAATATAATAAAATAAACAAAACCATAATATACAACACTAAATTGAGGTTAGAAGGAAGTGAGTTCTCTATTTAATAATTTGAAAAGTAATACAATATTAGAGACAACCTAGTTCTTTGTAGTTTCTACCACATGGAATTAGCTTCAAGGTCCCTCCACCATGGGCTACTAATGCTCTACCCTCCCTTATCCTCTCATTATTGCAAGGAAATGGATGAGAATGAAAATCTTTCCAATGTAAGAATATTAACGGATTGACCAAGAAACATGGATTTATAACTAGAAAAGAAAACATAAAAGGTCATGGAAATCGTAGACATGTGGAATGGAAATCGATTATCCAACATAAGGTTACCTCCTCCTTCTTCTCTGTCATATTCTTGATTGAATATTTCAAAAAATTGGGAATGGGATACAAGAGGTTAAATCTTGATAAAACCTATAAATCATACCTAAAAATTCAATATTATGTGCATTTTGTTTTTCATGCAAGATGTAGCTATGAAAGATTTTCTAAAGAGAAACAAGTGTATGAATTTATGTTTCCTTTGTTGAAGTAGCATATGTACACATTATGTCTTTGGAGAAGTGTTGTCACTTCTGCAAAACCCTTGAAAAGCTTTTCCTACATCCAAATTGTGGAGCCTACTTTGACTTTGCTTGTTTTCATTTCTAGTATTAAGAGTCATTACATGTGTTTTCTCTAAGTGTTTTAGTCCCATTTGGAAGAAACCAAAGTGTTACCCTTAGCATGGAAAGGTCGCATATCGAACAAATGTAGTTTTTGTTTGTTTCGAGGGGTAGCATTGGAGCTAACGAGTCATAATATCATGAACACATATATTACACTCATTCCGAAAGTTTCAAGAATTGTCGCACAAGTGTCTTGAATATTGTCACAAAGTGTACCTTTAGTGTCACAATTGGGGGAAGTTGTTGCATTGTCATGGCATTGGGGGAATTATGTTGTTCATGTGTTTTGAGTGATCAATGTTGTGTCATCAAGTGTTCTAAGTGTGTGATCACAACTAGGTTTTGTCCTTGTTCACTTTGGCCTTATTGATCCCACACATAGCCAAATCCGGAAAAGTGCCTTCTAGAGAAAGTTAGCCTCACTCAACCTTCTTGACCTATGCACTACACAATATCATCCCTCAAACTAAGATCTTGTCTCTTGGAACTGAACACTGTGTGGTATCAATAGTTAGCCTTAACCCTTGAGATTCAGAACACCACAACCCCTTCCTTCTAGTCATCTTCTTATATGCGTTGCATAGTCTCAAGAAACAAGCCTTTAACTTTATCTCTTGAAATGTGAAAATGCACAAACTATAGGCATTTATCCCTCCTAAAATATGCAGTGCATAGCCTCAAGCCTCAAGCATGCCTCCCTGATCCCCTCAACTACACAATTTTCTTGCCCTCGCCTACCTGAACTGTGCACTACATACTCACAAGGCTCAGTCCTAGCCTCTAACATCCTGAGATTCACAACCATGTAATCCTTGAGCTAGTCTCTCAGCCTAGCACCCGGTTCCAGCTCAGTTAATGGTTTTCATGAAGCATATTAGACTAAGGGTTTATCGGATTGATGTCATCTTATTATGAGTGGATTTCAGCTATAGCTACCATATCATGTTATGAGAGGATGATGGTGAAGGAGACGAAGAAGGATACCTTGTTATAAGACACCTTTGTAGTTGAAGGACAAGTTGATCAATGAAGAAAAGAAAAAGGACACCAAATTGCAACAATATTTGGAGAACAAGATCATATTGAAGACTCCCTACCATCAAGCCTTATGGAGGAGTAACAAGAAAAATAGGAACAATACTGACCCCAGGCCATTTTCTGCCTGTGAATAATGAAATGCATTATTTTACCTTGTTTCCAAATCTAAATGAAGAGAGGTGTCATTTTGGCCCAATTGTTCATGCCTTAAAAATTGTTTTTGCCTTAACAGTGGGGTTGGCATATTATATTGTCTCTAAAACTATAAGGATATTTTATTTTTAACTATGTCATTTCGAGCTTGACATTCAAACCCATATTATTTCCTTTAGAACGTATTCCAAAATTGTAAATTGTTATCACAATCACATTTTTGAGGGCAGGGTATTGAGCTCCAAACTCAGTATCATCTCTTCTAAAAGGTATTTGAGGAAGAACATGTCCTAAAATATATATTATTTTTGTATTTTATAAAGAGGAGTCCTGACACCATAGTTCAATTGATTTGAAGAATGTCAAGATATTTAAAAAATATATGGAGTTCATTGTGGAGTTTGAATCTATAATTATATTTATAGAGAAGGGACTCATTAGGCCTTGTAATTGGGTGAGATTTATTGAGACCCACAATTTGGCAGTATGATTTTGAATATTATGATGTTGGAAGGTCGTGATGCTTTCTTGTGAGGTCGAGAAGGTCTGATCCATTATTACGTGTTACAATATTGTTGAAATCAGAAACCAGGCAATGCCACTCTTGAAGGCTTGAATTTGTTTAGTGTTGGATACCCCCACCATTTTCTATTCAGTCAAATAACAAGAGATTAGCATTTTGGGTACAAGGAAATGTGTTGTTGCAGTCAAAGAAATAATGACACTAATTTGTAAAATAAAGGAATGATCCAGTCCTTCTGAGATGAAACTCATAATCATTCTGACGCGAACTCTGTTGGCATCTATGTGCATATAGAGGTATGTCTTTAACCAATTTCTGGATAATTTCACAATAATTGACTCATTATTTAATTGACCTATGCCTTGAAGTTGGTATTTTTTTTATTTTTCTGAAGTTTGCAGTTTTATATATTGCTCAAATTTCTCTAAAGAAAGAAAGAAAGTAAGCAACGTATGAGAGTTAATTCTGTTGAGAATAAATTCAAAACTTATTTTCCTGTTGTGTCTTCAATATAGGTGCTCGACATTTTCTGCTTTATGATGACACCGAGGAGGCCAGTGTAGATGTTCTTTTATTTGCAGAGGCACAAACAAAGTGTAGATAAAATATTTTGTTCTATCCTCAAGTGATTCTGAGATCAAGATCGATTTAGAATGCATAAATCACAATCAGATTCTTTGCACAGATGAGCATAGTATGCAGGATGATTGGTACATATATAACTAGTTTGGTTTAGATAGATAAATTATCCAAGATAAAGGTTATCAAGCAATTGGCCCAATCAGGTGAAAGTATATTAGAATAAGCTAAAAAAAAATAGAGACTGGAGTGTTATTAAGATGCATTTTTTACGAAGTAAATTATTAATTATTTATGCCGTGGCATATTTCATATTTCATATTTGGTTCTTAAGGTTAAGTCACATTTCAAATGGGCCAATTGGTTGATGAAAGCTAAATAAGTGAAAATCCCAGAGTGTTTAACTTGGTACAAGTGTTATTCTCACCTTCAAGGCTTGCGATTATATTGTATTGACAATTATTCATAATCAACTTGTCCAATTTGCATTGTAAACAATTGCATTTTTAGTTGAAGTTGAAACACATTTCAAAGTTGATTGCAAGTTTTCTTTGATAGGAAGATAGAGAAAATGGATAAATTCAATGATTTTTCAGATTTATTAAGCAGTGTAATGTTTTTTTATTGTTCATAACATAATCCAAATTAATAAGGACACCCTGTCTGACATTAGAAACTGTTTGCAAAATGCACAAGATATGGTTGAATTTCTTCGAATAGAGTCATAGTTCCAAAAGGATGAATTACGTGAAGTAAAGATCAGCTGTAAATATGAACCTATTTTTGTTCATAACAGTTTGTTCAAGTAATTCCATCGGCAGTTTGAGATGGATTAGACAATTTTAGTTGAAAATTTGGATACAGCTGAAAGTCATATTTAGTGCTCCAACAAAGCAAGTTTATGTAAAGGTCATTTTCATACAGATGTGAAAACTTTAGTTCCAAAAACATTCATTAGACCTTGGGAAGAAATCGCGCACAACAAAAATATAATTGGTGTGGCATATGATAGATATGTATTTTTTCATGCTCCTGATTTTTCCAAGCCTCTACAACTTTGTAGTGTTGGATTTCTAGATTATTTTGTCCACGACAAATTGTTAGATGCTAATATTGTGATAGAGTTGGACATGAGAAAGGTCAATATTATGATCTTCATCCTTTTGAACATTGTTGAAAGAAGAATCATCATTAAAACATATGTTTCAAGCATAGGCTACTTCAAGAGAGAAAATTGAGTTTGGATGGATTGCTTGTTGGCATTGGTCTAAACCTGCCAAGAAAATTTACACATCATACCGTAGGATATGCTCGAGAGTATTGACCAGTACTGAAGTAAAGAGTACTTCATCTTCCCACCCTATATCTAACAAGGGGGAATTGATCAAATTGGTGGTTTGCTATAGGTTCAAAGATTTGTCAAGCAAGCTTGAGTTAGAGATAATCAGATTTGTATTGCTACAGCCTAGAGTTTGAGTTATGAAATTAGATTTAGAGTTGTAGACATACTTTTTATTAGTTATGCTCTATGATAATGAGCATGATTGCATGTCTTCAACATGTTGATATTTGTGAAGGATCACTTCCACTAGTAGAAGATGCTAGAATTGGAATTTTTCCAAGAACTTCTTTGATGGTTCCAAAGTTGGTTTGTTTGATGAATTGTTATGATAGTTCCAAATTTGACGGTCATATTTTAACCATCACTAGTTAATACCTTTCTTTGTCCCATATTTTTGTAGCGTTTGTGGTTTCTCTTAAAAACCACTAGATATTTTATTCAACCATTAGAAGTGATGCATTTTTTCATTTTTAGCTCTCATTCTTGGACTTTGATATATACACTTGGATTAATGGGGGAATATTAGACACCTAATCCTTGGGATTATAGTTTGGGTTATTGTGTGTTATGGTGATTAATTATTAGAGTCCAATAAAACCTAGAGACTGAATCAATAATTTTATTGTTGTATTTATATATACACTATGTACATCATCATTAATAATATAGTTGAATTGATTTCCAATTTGTTTGTCTAACAGTATATATAAAAAAATTGATCACAACCATGATAATGGAAACATAGTGTGTCCATGCATATATAGAGGAGTATAAAGAATGAACATGAAGAAGATACATAATCGATCCATGTCAAGAACATATTCATGAGTATATACATAGTGGATCTATGTCTCAACATATAGGAGGAAAAACTGGAGCGCATAAAAGTAAAAAAATTGATTGTCAAATAATACTAATGTTAGACATCAGAGTGGTCTTATCTAATAAAACTCAAACAACATTAAAGGAGATGATTCTATGATAGGCTCAAAGTATTCAAAACAATTTACCATAGGTATGAGTTTGCATTGTGTGAATATATTAGATTAATATGAATTTGGAATACACCATTTAATCACCATTCATGAATTATATCATTAAAATGTAATATAACTCACCAATAAGGATAATTGGTGTTAAGGTACTAAGCACATTATAACATGTGCAAATAAACAAGATGAATTCAAACACTTAAAGAAACTATCAATAAGGGGACATTGGTGTATTCTCACTGTCAATAGCAAGGGAGACTGCCACTAATGATTGCAAGTCTCAAGGAACTATAAAGATTATAGACATCATTCCAAGATAAAATGAGCTTGACTTGATGGGAAGAGTTATATTAAAAGAGCACATTAAGGAAATCCCCTCATCCAACATGAGGAAAGTGAAGAAAAAATGTTTTTGAGGACATAGATGAATAAACTGTAGATACCACCACCATGTACATCTCTTGAATACATCAGATGAAATAGTGCACTGAAGAGGCCCTTTTAATAAATACTAAAAATGAAAGCCACTTAGAGAGGCATCTAATTCCACCAATGATGAAAGTAGAGAAAAAATTATTGCAAGAATCTCAATGTGTGAATAGGTATGTTGGCATTGAATATAAGGGAAATCATTTTATCAATAACCGATTATGAATGTCATTTCCTAAACATGAGGTAACACACCTATGATTCTAGTTGGCCCAACTTGATACTCTAGGTTAATATCTTATATCAATTTGTTTTCATTCATAACATATGACCCGCCAATAATAAGTCAATGGAGACCTTCCAGACTAGCATGAGAAAGAATTAAAGTTTATTTTTTATGTCGAAAGTGACATGAAAAATGGAAGGTTTCCATGGAAAATCGGGTGGAAATGACCAACGCAAGATAAAAATTCCCTTGTAAAAAAGAATAGGACATAATGTGAACATGGAGCCATTATATCAAGAATAAGCATTGAATTAAGTTTGTGACAAATAATACGTCATAAATACTCCACAGTAAGTAGAAGAGTAACTAGTTGAAGGAGTAAAGATTCCATAAATAAGGTTCAACTTCCTAGGGAAAGCCATAACCCAAGATATTTAAGAAAAAAAACATAACTTGTGTTTTGTTCAAGGGAGGCATAAAAAAAAGGAATTCTACCAAAAAGAGACTAAAAAGAAAATTCTTTCCCACTCCTTACTTATTTACCATATTTATTTATTTATTATTTTTAATATTATAAAATCATGAAAGATAATAAACGAATGCTAGTATTCATTGGAGGCAATGATTTCTAACAACAATCTAACTAGTTCCAATGATTAGAATATTCTTATGCTTAATGAAAAGAGAGTCTAGGATATGAACGCTCTTTAGAGCTTTCCTATAGGGATAGATGTTTCAAGTTTCAAAATAAATATATGCAGCGATGAAAACTAGAGGTAATTAATAAGAAATAGGTTATAAGAGAGAAATATGAAGCAAACATTAGGATCAAATGTGCAAGAATCATAATGCAATGTCATATTACAGCTTAATAGTTGGAGACCCATGGTAAAATTTCCAAAAAGAGATGAAGGGGAAGTAATGAGGCTTCATTCAAAAGTCATGGAAATACTACAAGGACTCTGAAGCTTATACAATCAAGGTCACATCAATACCAAATTGTTAGCAACTTAATAAAATATTATTACCATCTAAAGGTAGGATTTATCACCAAATTACAACACTTAGAAACAATGAGAAAAGTTGATGCCACAAATTAATACATTTGATCTTAGAAAAAATATGAAAACAAAGTCTTAATTAGTTGGACTGTGAAGCTACTTTTTCTCCTTCTCTAGAATATGAATAATTCTACAAAGGAGACAGAACTCTCTGTGGATTTTCGTATGACCCGTGACATTTTAGACTACTATAAAAAATTAATCCCTATAGTGTGCTCTCTGAATCCCACACCTGATAATTGTTAATTTCTCTTATGGAAATAGATATAATCAAATATAGTGGAACCCCTACTCCTATTAATGGCCTTATATATAACATTCCCTTATAACCAACTATGGGTTATATTTGGCTGCTTCATCTCTTAGCTAAATTTAAAACTTTGACCATTCTAAAATCTCCTTCATAGTTGACAGTTGGATACCTCTTTTTGCATGTGTAATAGGGCGCTAACTTAGCATCCACTAATACCATGGTGGTTCATTAGGTAGGTCAATTTGCGGGAGGCATAACGTTTTCATATGAAATTGAATTAATGTCTTTCTTGTACTATTGGAAAGGCATATGAGTGTAGAATAGTTCTAAGAGGTCTAGCACAAGTGATCTTTTATGGACCTAAATATTTTTATTTAATACCTTAGAATTCCTTTGGAAGTTTTGAAACCCCAATTCTCTAAACTAGAACCTACAAGTGAAAATGGCCCTATAAGATCATTCCTCAAATTTTTCCGCTCTAAAAGCATCAAGATTGATCAAAAATATTATAATGATCAAATATAGATTAGATATTCAAAATTTAGTGCTCAAGATCATTGTTTTTACCATCTTTCAAGCGGTGGTCTTTGTATCTTAACATCAAGCATTGTGTTGTAATATGCACTATGTAGTAGTGTAGGTACCCAATAGTATTTTACTAGTGCAATACCCTCATATATAGCATGAAAACGGAACTTTCAAAGTGTAGGTTTGGGTCCGTTGAGAGAATGAAAAACTTTGGATATGAGATTGTGTTGTGCTCCCACTTATTTGATCAACATCTAGAATAGTCCATGAATGGAAATTAGCATGGTCAATTGTTGGAAACCTTAAGAAACACATTAGGATGAGCTAATGATGAAACTAGGAGGTGGAAGAATCATTACTACCACCTTTAACGATGGTTATTCACTTAGTGGTTACAATATATTGTCACAATTAATGACTCTACATATGCTATCTTAGACATCCTTATAGGCATACAAGCTAGAACTTCTTCATAATGCATCACCATGTTGTTACATAGGTAATTGTTGAAGGCCTGGAATGTCATATCCTCACCGTCGGGGATAACCACCTGATCGGGAGCTTGAAAACCATTCTGTATCCATTTGGAATACTGGCTCCAACTAGGGATGAAGGGAAAAAATTCACTTTAAGTATATATGGTGGGATTTGGAGTGTAATCGTAAGTAAACTGGTTATGGTGGATATAGACATAAGTAACGCAAACATATATGTACCTAACTATCTATTTCCCAAGATTAAACTTATCCTTATCCTACGATTTGAAGATTATCTAATATGCTAAACAATATAGATCATATAGCATTTCAAGAAATAAATACAAGAAACATAATTAATTTTATTAAATAGTTAGTCAAATTAATTATTTTAAAACATATCGCATATAATATTTCGTTGTTTCAACAATGCATTCAAGAATAACAACTTCATACTCTTCAATAGTGAATAAGTATTCAACAGTATATAAGATCATACACATCAAAACAATAAAGACAAATGTGTGACTATCATCATATATAAACACAACAATAAAATAATGATATTAGTACTCAATAGATCAATGCTCTGCTCATGGAAAGAAAATGGTCGTGGTTCCTCCTTCCTATTAATGTACTTGAAAGAGACAATAGTACGAGTCTCTTAAGGTTCCTTACAACAATTCAAAACCTCTTTCCAAATACATGAAAGGTGTATTCATAAATAAAATATCAATTACAAAAACAGAAAATACTTAAAATGCTGAGGACATTCAAACAACCCTCCTTAATATAAAACCAAGAGATAAAAATAGAGTTTGTTTGAATAAATCATCCATAATGAGAATCCTGTTGTCTTCTCATTTGTTGCTCAAGTTCATAAATATCCATAATTCGCTAACATTTTTTAGGATAAGACAGGTTTAATTGCATTTGGCCCGCATAAATCACATCAGAGAGCCATGGTAGCATGTGGACAGTAGTATTTGTCAAACACCATAACATAAGCCATTTGCTATTTGGTTTAGCTAAGTGTTGCCAATAGTGTTCAAAGTTTAACTTAGATAACTTGTTACATTATCTGCCTTTGTCTTGGACCA